>JAWQFJ010022821.1:2500-20000 GCA_034096865.1 Theodoxus fluviatilis | reverse complement strand
TGTTTAAAGACTCCTTTTTATAAGGTTTAAGTGAACACAAATTATTGGTGTCTAAAAACTTACAGCATTCTCAATCACATATCGTAACATAGTGAGTTGGATCACAGTTCCATGGGCTCGTGCTTTAATCTAATGCTTTGCATTCATCGCATTGTAGTTATCTAGTCATTTCAGTTGTGCAATGTCTCACACATTCTAAAGGATCTCTCTCTCTCTCTCTCTCTCTCTCTCTCTCTCTCTCTCTCTCTCTCTCTCTCTCTCTCTCCCCCCCCCCCCCCCCCCCCAATCTCCCTCCCCCTCCCTCTCCCTCCCGCGCGCGCGCGCGTGTGTGTGTGTGTGTGTGTGTGTGTGTGTGAGGGTGGGTGGTTGTGTGGTTGTGTGTGTGAGGGTGGATGAGTGGGTGGTTGTGTGTGTGAATGTGATTGTGCGTGTATCTGTGGTTGTGTGGTTGTGTGTGTGTGTGTGTGTGTGTGTGTGTGTGTGTGTGTGTGTAGTGTTCGTGCATGCGTGTACACGTTTGCGTTTCCGCTACTCACACGGGTGGCAAAGTTTGACGGAGAGGGACACTTTTTGTGGAGTGGCATCCTCACTGACGTAGGCAAGACACGTGACCAGGTCCTGTACCAGGACCGAGTGGGTGTAGGTGCAGGTCTTCCCTACAGCTTTGGTACAGAACTCGTAGCAGGGCATTCCCATGGGGTGCAGCACCCGTACGTCCGTGTACTGCAGTTCCCAAGTCTTCATGCGGCACGCACCTGTTGGCAACAAAGACCCAAGGATTTGTTTGGAGACTCAAGTTCAAAACTTGCAATGATTGGATGGAGTGAGATGAGGGAGGGATGGAGATTGACGGTCTATCACTCTTTGAAGGCTGTGTAAGACCATTGGGCACGAAAGTCACACAACAGTTTAGAAATTAGAGCAAGCGCAAATCAAATCACAATGTCCCTAGTTATTCGACTCTTACGAATCGGGTTGGAGTGAGAGAGGGAGGAGACGTTACCGTTTACGGCTTATCAGAGTTTGCAGGACAGTAAGGCCATTGGCTACACAATCAGTGATGCTGGCGGGAGAGTGAGTAAGTCAAGACCTCATTTCTCTAGTTATTGGCCTTTTTAGGAATGGTGAAAGGGAGACGCTGTGAAGCTGTTCTAACCCCAACCCACTGCACGGTGGCTCAGACGCTGAAACAGCGTGGCAACGAAGGGCTCTTTACTGAATCTGGTAAATTCGTTGGGATTCCCCCCCGTCTCCCCTAAAAAGTGAAAAAAGTCCCGTTTCCAGGAACCAAAGACGGTATATACATGCATACATCAGCAACGTCTGGGTTAATTTTACTTGAGGAACATCTTGGGAGATGCAAAGAAGTAACCTACCCCCCGAGGAAAAAAGGAAAAGTATGATTAAAGAACACAGCTGGGTGAAAATTCAACGAGACGTTATCCCTGTTGATGAAGAAATCACCTCTTTAGTGCATGCACACACGCATATTAGCACTAACACACATGTAAGTTCGCACGCCTGCATGAACATACGCGCGTGCTCACACATATGCAGACACGCGCAGACAATCTAACCACGTAAGCACGCTCACACACAGACACACACACGAAAGCATACGCAGGTTTACTCACATGTACATTATACACACATAGACCTACATACGTACACGCACACACACGTGCATGCACACAAGCAAACGCACACATATACAAACACAGACACACACGCACGCACGCACACGCACACACGAGACAGAGACCGACACATGGAAACGTACTTGGATTAGCGGTCCATGCGAACCACACGGTGGCAGCCAAGACAACAAGAAGGAGGACTGGTGTCACGGTGGACATTGTAATCGCAATCTGCAATCTCCAGGGGTCAGGAAAGCGGAAGTGAAGTCACAGAGTGCTGGGCCAATCCTAACACTGATGCTACGTAAGACAGAAGCCTTGTGTTCCAACGCCGATATGCTGGTCATGTGATCAAATTCAACCAATGATCTGGCGATGTGCACTTCCCCTATCCTTCCTTGCGCCAGTGAGCGAGTCACGTGACAAATTTCAGCCAAACGACGATGTGCCTCTTCAATATTTCTACTAGTAACTTTTTAATTTGGTGGAGTTTGACTGGAAAAACACCACAAAGGTCTCAAACTTTGCCTCCCACGTGACAAGCGTGACCCCGAAACACATGACAGACCCCTGTCACTGTTGGAGATGTCAATGTACAATGTAGAGATAGACTGTAGGAAAACGAGAGAGAGAGAGAGAGAGAGAGAGAGAGAGAGAGAAAGAGAAAGAGAAAGAGAGAGAAAGAGAGACAGAGACAGATACACAGTGAGAGAGACAAAGAGAGACAGAGAGACAGACAGAAACATGCAGACAGACAGACAGACAGACAGACAGACAGACAGACAGACAGACAGACAGACAGACAGACAGACAGACAGACAGACAGACAGACAGACAGACAGACAGACAGACAGACAGAGAGAGAGAGAAGAGAGAGAGAGAGAGAGAGAGAGAGAGAGACAGAGAGACAGAGAGACAGAGAGACAGAGAGAGAGAGAGAGAGAGAGAGAGAGAGAGAGAGAGAGAGAGAGAGAGAGAGAGGGAGAGAGAGAGAGAAAGAGAGAGAGAGAGACAGAGAGAGACAGAGAGACAGAGACAGAGTGACAGAGAGACAGAGACAGAGACAGAGAGACAGAGACAGAGAGATGTGAAGGGATTGTGGGGGTGATTAACTAAGACATTAGATCAAAGTATACGTAGTTTGCTAATGTGCAAATTATCCGTGTGATAGACACTCTTGTGATGTTGGAGACATCGCCATACCTGCTCCTTTTTCATTCTGGCCCCACTCAGTGGTGCATGTGTGCAGGAAGATCAGTGAGCAAATGTGTGTGCGTGCAAGGCAATTTACGTGTGCAGGCGCATGCAATTGTGCATGTGTGCGTATGTTGTGGGTAGGAGTGGGATGTGCAAGCGTGCGTGCAGTTGCAAACACACATACGTTTTTTAAATAACTTTTGTTGACGGAAAGACACAATTGCACAGTCCTTAAGATCTTAATCTTTATCAGCTAAAACCTTTCTCCAAAATAGCTTACAGTCATATGAACTCTTTTCTTGAAATTTGAACCCACCTCATAGTTTACCACACATCTATCACTTCAGTTCATCCCTAGCTTGTCCGAGAGCTTGCCTGTGATTCGTCGACATCATAGAATCAAATGCGCGTTGAGTTGACCCCTGACCCATCCCACAAAGCAAGGGGGGAAAAATATAGCAATGCAGTCTCCATTGTCCCCATCGCCCAAAAATAGCACAGCAGTGGGTCTGTTGCTAGTTTGCAGTGACAAACACTTGGGACATCGCTGGTGAGATCAGGTAGCCATGACACCCTCAACAGCCAAACTTCTCGTCTTCATTGCTGCCGTCCTTGGAACGAACTCAGGTGATTTGAACTTTGGTTTTGACTGACTTCCTTGAGTTTTCACTCGTCAACTGGGCTGGTTCTCGGTTTGAGTTGTTCGCTCACTTCTCAAGGTGATGGATTATTGATTCCTGACTAGATGTCTGGCCCTATAACTAATTTACGAAGTTATCTATTGTTTGACTATTTTAGCGTCCTGTTTTTCACTTCGCGCCTGCACTCACACACTCGATTTGATAGTCTCTCAATCTGTCGACCAATCTTGCATTTGTTTTTATCAAAGTACATGAGCGTACGACTGAAAGCATAAGTGACTGATTGATTAACTAACTGACTGACTGACTGACTGGCTGACTGACTGGCAGCCTGACCGGCTGGTTGACTGACTAATTTGTTGAGTGATTGATCAGCTTATTTTGCAGATTGGCCAGCAGACTAATTCATTCGCTCGCTCACCCACCCATTCCACTATCCACTCACTTATTCGTCCTTCCTCCCTTCCTTGCTTCCTTCCTTCCTTCCTCGCTATTCCGTCTTAAAAGCAATTTTCTTCCCAGCCATTTCAAGCTCTGAACACCCAACAAACATTTTTACTTCCATGGCTTAGTTGTTCGTTTGTTTGTCCGTGTGTTTTTTCCCCTCTAATAGTAATATTCTTTTACCTTCAACCCTTTCTGTATTCATCTCAGATCTGACTTAATTTGTTGTACAATATGTAATTCTGCATTTCTTTTGTTAATGTGGTCTAAAGAGCCGTTAAGTCGGAGGCCGACATGTACATATCTCACAAATCTGCACCTTGATTTATTTGTATTTTTCTCCTTTAAATTTTCCTCGAAGATCTTCATTCTTGTAAAACAGAAAGGACATCCATCATATTCTCTCCCTTCACGAGGTATCTACCATTTGAGAAGACCACCCCAGCCCTAACCACCATCACCTCTGTCACGTCTTGTCCTGTAGAGCAATGCTTCATGAAGCACTGGCAGATGGAGTACGCCACCAAGGCCAGGATCATGCCCAGGGACACCTCCAAGGTCGGCTCCTGCTTCCACGAGTGCGAGGAGACGGAGAGCAAGAAGTGCGTGTACACCCACGCCTGGACGCACGAGAACGGGGAGAGACACTGCCACACGTTCCTCAGGGAGGGAGCAGTCCTCCAGCAACACCTGGTCTCCATCAAGCTCTGCGGCCATAACTGTGAGTAGAGTGCAAAGGAAAGGGATCACTATATACTGTAACGTACGGCTGGAGCCTCTCTCTACCGACCCCCTCATCAGTTGGACCCCCTGGCTGTTGGGCTTTCGGGGCCTGCTTCAGCACGTGGCTTCACAAGGGGCGACCCCAGCAGCCAAAGATGGACGGATGGAGTTTTACGACCTATCAGCCTTTGAAGGCTATGTAAGGCCATTAAGCACGAAAAAGCATTAGACTAGTTCAGAGTAAGTGCAAATCAAGTCATGATGTCCCTAGATATTCGCCTCTTACAAATCGCGTGGGGAGATGCGGTGAGTCCATTCTGACCCCCATCCCACAGGGGGTCTATTCTGACCCCCAACCCACAGGGGGTAGCAGCCAAAAAGGCTAGGAACTGAGGAAAAGATTCAGGTCATAAAGACCCGACCTTTCGTTTAAACCACCCTGACAGAGGTCGAACCCAGGCCACTCATAGCAACAAACTGGGCCCCTAATATCCAGCCCACAGGAGACATTTCTACACCTATCCACCAATCAAACAAATTAATCTACACCAAACTGTCAGCCACCAAGTCTTCCCTCAAAGGGATCTTATGAAGCGTTAAAGATTGCCAGAAGCCGCTTTATAATGACGATGCGCTCATGCTGCAAGCAATGTCGACGACATTGATTCTATGAGCTAGGATTGATTTGCTCGTTACACTCCGAGTGCAGTCTGCTGCCACTACAATGAGGGAACAGAGGAGGAAAGGTCAGTTGTCGTAAGCAACGTAAGCGATGGTTTCGTGGACTGGGGGGGAGGGGGAGGAGGGGTTGTTATTGCTTTGCCAAAGCAGAGGAAGTTCAGAGGAGGCCTCAAGACGTGCCTTTTCCGCCAAGCGGGTCTTGCAGACTAGGGGATCCTAGTCGACTCCTACTTGGGACATCCTGGCACCATGGAAAATTCGTGACATTTTTTGTGTGCATGCGCCTTTGAGCTGAAGGTGCGCGCAATACAAGTACATTATAAATACATACATTATACATTCCTCTTCCACCATGCTGACCACTGATGAAGTGTTGAGTTGAAAATATATTTATTACTGTTCGAGTGGAGGCATAACCTGGGTCGAACTAGGCGGGAAAAGACGAGACAATCTGAGAGTATGGGAGATATGGGAGGTAACTCTAATTATAGTGAACAATAGCAGACTAACTATTAGCATCACTTAAGCTTTTTGTAACCTACGAGTTTTAAAAAAACAACGCTGTGGAGTTGAAGCTGAAAATAATGCACGTTTCTGATGGATAAGATGACGTTCAAAACTCGCGCAGTTTGAAGTGTTACGGATGAACTGCCATAGAGAAATCTGCATATCACCAGACCACATTTCTGTCGTCACATTGATCAGTGCCTTGTTTTTCTGTCCCAGTCATCCCCAGGTGCAAGGGCCCCCACTGTGACGACTGTGTACCTTGCCGCGACCAAGCGCAAATAAAACGTGAGTTACTGAGTTCTTTTTTCCCGTCAGACATACTTTTCCATAACTACTTGTATAATTTGAAATGTCTTCACACACGCTCACACACACGTGCGCGCACTCGCGTGCTCGCTCGAAGACACACACACACACTCTCACACACACACATACACACACGCGCAAACACACACATACACACACACACAAACACGCAAACACACATACTCGCACACACGCACACAGACATACACACGCACTTTGAGCGTTTTCGTAATGTATGTACATTTGCATCAGTTCTATCATCACATGCCCCCATTTTTACCTTCCAGCCTTCACAGAGTGCGGAGTGTTTCCCATCAAGCTGCGCTACAGCGAGCGAGTCAGGATGACCTTGTCCAAGCACGACTGCCTGCAGCACTGCCTCGAAGACCAGCTGTGCCTCTGGGTGGAGCACTATGAGGACACGTGCGAGGTCAATCGCCTGGACCCCTCGTCCAAGGAGGTGCAGGAAATCGAGGTGACGCTGTTGGACTACAGATGCAGCAACTAGGGCCTGCTCTGGAGAGTTCAGTGCAGGTAAGGATGGATTGGATTGGGTTGAGATGATTTGGGTGAAACTGGGTTGATTCGGATTTGAGTTGAATTAGGCTGACCGAACAAAATTAACTGGCCCAGATTAGATCGGATTAGATTGGAGCGACTTGGATGAAAGTGGACTGATTTGACTTTGATTTGAATTAGATTGTTGAAACAAAGTGAAGTTGACTGGATTGTATTGAATTGGATCGCATATTTTATTGATTCTGATTGTGTTTATCCTAATGGATTGGATTGGACTGAATAAAGTGGAATGGAATTAGAGCGGAATGCAATGCAACCGTGAGTTAGTGAAGTCGAACTGGATTAGGCTGAATCAAATGGAATGGAACAAACTAGGTTGGAGTATAGCCGTGAGGATTCAAATCTAGTAGACAAGATCGGAAGAATCGGACAACTCAAAACACACACACACACACACACACACACACACGGACGCACGCACACACACACACACACACACATATATACACACACGCGCGCACACATATATACGCACACACGCGCGCACACATACACACACATTTACACACACGCTCACACATATACACACACGCTTCCACGCACGCACACACACACACACACACACACACACGTACACAGAGAGAGAGAGAGAGAGAGAGAGAGAGAGAGAGAGAGTTTTCATGGGACACAATTTGGATGCAAAGCTGCATTAGGGTGTTGGTTTGTTCGTTTGTTTTGACAAATTTGCAGTCGAGCATGCTGATACATTATTTTGGAAGATGTTTCGTCCAGTCGCTGTTGTTTCTCACGTCCTTGTCTTGAATTGCAGCAGGCGGGGATGGCAGTCGCCGTATTTGGACTGAGGCCTTGCACACAGACCTCGAGAAGGACCTTGGGGCGGCAACCGTTGAAGCGTACCCTCTTCTAAAGCAGACCTGCTTGCGATGTTTGAGAACAATTGTTTTTGTCCCACAGTAACAGCAGAGCACCAGGCTACTCTACATGATAATGATCACGTGTCAAGTAGTTTTCCATCTCCACGTTGACATAAAATTGCGCACAAAGGCTGCAGAGAAATGCAGAAAAAGACTGACACACAGTGTCCCCTTGTTCTCACAGTAAAAACTTGATCAGTACAAATAAAATGCGTCTTGTTAAGACATTTTCCTTATCTTGTCCATCACCCTTCCAAAGGCCTCCAATAATGTGTGGTTTGAAAAAATCCTTTGAGCCTTTCAAGACTGATTTAATTCACTGGGAAAATACAGCTATTTATTTGACGAAACCTCGAACACACACACACACACGCGAGCGCGCGCGCGCGCGCACACACACACACACAGAAACACACACACACAAAACCGAGCACGCAAACACACACACACACACACACACAAAACCGAGCACGCAAACACACACATTTACACGTGCGCATTATGACACTATACTTACATACCAACTCAAACAGCCTAGCAACACACCCAACCACGAGCGTGCACCTGTTCCCTCCATACCACCCTGATTAATGTCCTGGAGCCTGTTAGCTTACACAGTCCAACACTAGACCGAAGAACCAGTAAATGTTCTAGTGTTTCTGTTTGTAAAAATTAATTGAATAAATCATTCTCACCACGTGGGCCTCTCTTTCTTTTTCAGTGTCATGTTCGTCTTTTAACGAGAAACTTTAGTGCGCTGCTGAAGGTCACCACGAGGAACAAAACGATAGATTTTGACAACTAGCAGCGTAAATACGTTTCAAGTTCTCTTGAAAACTGCGTTGACTATGTATGACATTTCCTCTTTGGAGTTCATTAGTTGCGGATTTTAAAAAGAATGTGTAACTTTCTCCCTGAATATTTGTCCAGGATGTAATGTCAAAAACTATGTCTGTCAGTGATGTTTGAGAATCATGTTCCACAAATCATTGATGAGCAATGTTTTTGTCTTGGCGGGGATTTAACCTGAAGTTCGACTGGTTTTTGTCACTGAAGAATGTAACAAGTGGCAATGATTGCATGTAACTGCCGCGTCACTGAGAAAGTTTCGCGCGACAAGTTCTCTCTCATGAACTGACAAACCAAATAAAATATCATTACAACTAGATGAACTATAAAAATGTATCATGTGGCGGCAACCAAGGAATTAAAGCAAGCTACAGATTGAAAAGAAAACTCACGCCATCTAATTGCTTCTTTTGGGTGGAAGTTTGTTAAGGTAATAATTTGCGTGGGTTTCATTTTCAATGTTGTACTTACCCGATGTGCCATTATTTGAGGCTTTCTGTTCCATTTTCCATACAGCTTTCTTTTCTTCGCTAAGTTATTCTGTGTTGGTGAAGTAAAAAAGAATAGAAATGAGCAAGAACACCCGACCCATCTGCAACTACTATGCTCAACTACGTGTTCTGTCTTCAAATTGAAACGATCAAGATCCAAACAGGTGTACTTTGCATTTTCTGCACATGTGCGACGAACTCGGTCTGCCATTAAGTTAGAAACCGTCGTGTAACAATCCCGAAACTGCAAGCGATATGAACTACAACGTGGCTGGCTGTATCATCTGCTTACAACACAACCGCGCGGCCACATGGTGCAGTAGTGCACAGGGATACGTGATGCTTCGCCACTTCTCTTCTGTCATCAATACGTGTTTAAGTGTCGGTTAGCCATTCACTGATGGGCCACACTAGTGGACTCGTCCGAGGAGAGGGGTGCGATGTTGGTCGTTTAATTCGCAGTGACTCCCACACAGAAGACAACCAAATTATTACGTTCTCGCTCGCTCACATACGCAATCTTGGACGGCGCTATTCCGCACACAGAATGGCACCAAAGTGTGAATAATTGACAAATGTACACAATGCGCTTTCAGCTGAATTGGGTTACGATAAATATCATATTTGCAGCAATCGTCAAAGCAACGAACCCTGTCTCGAGCGTAAACGCCTCTGTAAAAACGCCGCCAATCAGATGCCGCGGCCCGCCAGCGGAGTGGGGTCTGGACCCCTCTCCTTGGGCGAGTCCACTAGTGCTGTGATGAGAATGCTATAAGACCATGTCCTACCTTAAAGCGTGAGCTGCCTCTATATCTGCCTTATCAGCTGGTTTGTTGTGACCATGTAGTGTCGAGGTTTGAGAGCATCTTGTCAGTGGTGGTGGTGTAGGTGGTGATAACAGTGCTGTTGGTGGTTATAGATGGTGATGGTTGTAGTGTTGGTGGTTGGTTGCAGCAGCAGGAGGAGGAGAAGGAGGAGGAGGAGGAGGAGGAGGAGGAGGAGGACGACGAGGAGGGCGAGGGCGAGGAGGACGAGGAGAACGAGGAGGACGAGGACGAGGACGAGGACGAGCACGAGGAGGAGGAGGAGGAGGAGGAGGAGGAGGAGGAGGAGGAGGAGGAGGAGGAGAAAGGAGGAGGAGGAGGAGGAGGAGGAGGAGGAGAAAGGAGGAGGAGGAGGAGAAAGGAGGAGGAGGAGGAGAAAGGAGGAGGAGGAGGAGAAAGGAGGAGGAGGAGAAAAGAGGAGGAAAGGAGGAGAAAGGAGGAGGAGAAAGGAGGAGAAAGGAGGAGGAGGAGGAGGAGGAGGAGGAGGAGGAGGAGGAGGAGGAGGAGGAGGAGGAGAAGGAGGAAGGAGGAGGAGGTGAAGGAGGAGGAGGAGGAGGAGAAAGGAGGAGGAGGAGGAGGAGGAGGAGGAGGAGGAGGAGGAGGAGGAGGAAGGAGGAAGGAGGAGGAGGAGGAGGAGGAGGAGGAGGAGGAGAAAGGAGGAGGAGGAGGAGAAAGGAGGAGGAGGACGAGGAGGAGGAGGAGGAGGAGGAAGAGGAAGGAGGAGGAGAAAGGAGGAGAAAGGAGGAAGAGGAGGAGGAGGAAGAGGAGGAGGAGGAGAAGGAGGAGGAGGAAGGAGGAGGAGGAGGAGAAGGAGGAGGAGGAGGAGGAGGAAGGAGGAGGAGGAGGAGGAGGAAGAAGAAAAGGAGGAGGAGGAGGAGGAGGAGGAGGAGGAGGAGGAGGAGGAGGAGGAGGAGGAGGAGGAGGAGGAGGAGGAGGAGGAGGAGGAGGAGGAGGAGGAGGAAGAAAAGGAGGAGGAGGAGGAGGAGGAGGAGGAGGAGGAGGAGGAGGAAGGAGGAGGAGAAAAAAGGAGGAGGAGGAAGGAGGAGGAGAAGAAAGGAGGAGGAGGAAGAGGAAGAGGAGGAGGAGAAGGAGGAGGAGGAGGAGGAGGAGGAGGAGGAGGAGGAGGAGGAGGAGGAGGAGGAGGAGGAGGAGGAGGAGGAGGAGGAGGAGGAGGAGGAGATGGAGGAGGAGAAAGGAGGAGGAG
Organism: Theodoxus fluviatilis; assembly: GCA_034096865.1. NCBI lineage: Eukaryota > Metazoa > Mollusca > Gastropoda > Cycloneritida > Neritidae > Theodoxus > Theodoxus fluviatilis. The sequence continues at coordinate 9,039 of JAWQFJ010022821.1, read as the reverse complement.
GAGGAGGATTAGGAGGAGAAAGGAGGCGGAGAAAGGAGGAGGAGAAAGGAGGAGAAAGGAGGAGAAAGGAGGAGGAGGAGGAGAAAGGAGGAGGAGAAGAAAGGAGGAGGAGGAGGAGAAAGGAGGAGGAGGAGGAGAAAGGAGGAGGAGGAGGAAGAAAAGGAGGAGAAGGATTAGGAGGAGGAGGAGGATTAGGAGGAGGAGGAGGAAGAAAAGGAGGAAAAGTCGGAGGAGGAAGAAAAGGAGGAAGAGTCGGAGGAGGAAGAGTCGGAGGAGGAAGGAGGAGGAGTCGGATGAGAAAGAAAAGGAGGAGGAGGAGAAAGGAGGAGGAGGAAGAAAAGGAGGAAGAGTCGGAGGAGGAAGAGTCGGAGGAGGAATGAGGAGGAGAAAGGAGGAGGAGGAGGAAGAAAGGAGGAGGAGGAAGAAAAGGAGGAGGAGGAGGAAGAAGAGGAGGAGGAGGAGGAAGAAGAGGAGGAGGAGGAAGACAAGGAGGAGGAGGAAGGAGGAGGAGGAAGGAGGAGGAAGGAGGAGGAAGGAGGAGGAGGGAAAGGAGGAGAAGGAGGAGGAGGAAGGAGGAAGGAGGAGAAGGAGGAGGAGGAAGGAGGAGGAGGAGGAGGAGGAGGAGGAGGAGGAGGAGGAGGAGGAGGAGGAGGAGGAGGAGGAGGAGGAGGAGGAGGAGGAGGAGGAGGAGGGAGGGGAGAGGAGGGAGGAGAGAGGAGGGAGGAGGGAGGAGGAGGAGGAGGAGGAGGAGGAGGAGGAGGAGGAGGAGGGAGGAGGGAGGAGGGAGGAGGAAGGAGGAGGAGGAGGGAGGAGGGAGGAGGGAGGAGGGAGGAGGGAGGAGGGAGGAGGAAGGAGGAGGGAGGAGGGAGGAGGAGGGAGGAGGGAGGAGGAAGGAGGAGGAGGAGGAAGGAGGAGGAAGGAGGAAGGAGGAGGGAGGAGGGAGGAGGGAGGAGGGAGGAGGAGGGAGGAGGAGGGAGGAGGAGGGAGGAGGAGGAGGAGGAGGAGGGAGGAGGAGGGAGGAGGAGGGAGGAGGAGGGAGGAGGAGGAGGAGGGAGGAGGAGGAGGAGGAGGAGGAGGAGGAGGAGGAGGAGGAGGAGGAGGAGGGGGAGGGAGAGGGGGAGGGGGAGGGGGAGGAGGAGGAGGAGGAGGAGGAGGAGGAGGAGGAGGAGGAGGAGGAGGAGGAGGAGGAGGAGTGACACAAATGAGGAATAAAACATTGTCGAAATGCCGTAATTAAAGTGCCTTCTATCTGTCTTTTTTCTGTTATCTTTTAAATATTATTTTCCTTCATATTATAATCTCACTGCATCCTTTGTCAAAGTTGGCATTATTTCGCGCTTCAGTGAACGTAAAATTCATCACGAAAAATGGCGAGAATCTGGGATGTCAGCGGTTTGGAACCAACATCCACTACAACAACAAGCTAGGCAACGAGTCACGCTACCACGGAAAATATGTGTCCTTGACCTTTTATACTTCTACTTAATTTGGAATTTTTGCACATGCCTGACACAATCATTAACAGCCGATGAAAATCGACCATGCGGTCGATTTGAGGACGATGATCTTCTGACTGAAGAAAAAGACACTCTATTTTTAATGTGTAGTTTGCTTTTAATCATATGAAGAATCCTGTGATGCATGAACCATGCATTTATTGACCTGCTGTTGTGAAATTTACATGCATGCGTGATTGAACATGCTTTCGGGAGACACGAATTCATCCCCTGATGAGGAGATTACCTTTCATGTGAGTGCGAGTGTAGGCCTCTTTTGCAAGAACCTTACGGTTTCGGGCAAATGCCTCAGACACATCAAACATATCAACGATGCAGAGAAACATAACGCTGCTTCACTAAGATAAATGGCCGGACTTGTCACTGCAATGTTCATTGTGAATGATAACTTCACGTTTCCATGCGTCTATTTAATTGTGTACCTATAACATGGTGATTGCAGAGAGACAACTGACGGGTCATGCTGGGGAGATAACTACTACACGTACTGGACTTCCGATTACATACAGTACGTTGCCGTTGTGTGTGCTTGTGTGTTTGCATATGCAAATGCGAGTGTGTGTGTGTGTGTGTGTGTGTGTGTGCACACGCGTGTGCATGTGCGTGCGTGTGTCTGCGTGTGCGTGCATGTGTGTGTCCGTGTGTGTGCGCGCGTGTGCGTGTGTATGTTAGTGTGCGTGTGTGTGTGTGTGAGAGAGAGAGAGAGAGAGAGAGAGAGAGAGAGAGAGAGAGAGAGAGAGAGAGAGAGAGAGAGAGAGAGAAATCTTTCAGTGCTGATGACCTTCGCCATGAGGTAACATTGCTAAGAGTTGGTGTGGTCCTTGATGCAGCGGACATCTTGGTGGCGAATCTTTCACAGGACGTTTCAGTTGTACTGCGTCGTCCACCTTGCAATAAACAGAGTGCCTGTAGTGTTGGGGCAATTCCAGTAAACTGTGCACACAAAAATGGTGTGTTTGAGAGCTTGCATCAGTATGAAATTCTCCTCGGAGAGAGGTGCTGATGATCGTACATGAGTGCGTGTGCGTGCAAATGCTTTAGGGTGCTGTTGCAGAATAGATCAGTCGACCTGATTAGCTGGTGGTGAAGTCTTCAGCCATCTAGACCCACTGGAGCTGGAAAATCACATTATTATCTAAACAGTTTACCTGTATCCTCTGCTGTTTCATGTCTCGCTCTGGAGTTCAAAGTATCCTAAAGCCATCGGGGTGGAGAAAACTGCTTGAGATGAACACCTCTAATCTTTAGCCCTGATTGTAAATGACTGAGATGTGAGGCCGTCTACATCATTTCCTTTTACATTTATACCCTCGGCAGCTTCAGCATCGGTATGAAGTTTATAGCGGTCTTACACTGGTCAGGGTGAAATATTGCAAGATGCTGCTGAAGCTGCCTCCATGAGCAGAAAGCATACGTCAGCCCAGCAGACCAAAATGTGGTGGGGACACGTACACCCATCCTGGGCATTACAACACAAGTACCACAACGGTGCTGTTTGGAGCCAGCTGTGCGAGTGCTACTGGAGCAGGGCCCGCGTGCACGAAGACCACAGCATTCCAGCTGATGTAAGGGCTGAATACTAGTTCCTTGCGACATCTTTTCCCTCGGTTGTTTCAGCATCGACATGAGGTCTAGAGCTGTCGGAGACCCATCAGGGTGGAAAGTGACCATCAGTGCGCTTCTGTTGTACTGTTGGTTGTTTCGACACTACTTGAAGTCCAAGGTCAGGCCCATCTGTGGAAAGTCCCCTTTGATTATAAATACTTTTAACCTGTACTTTTGTTTGTTTCAGCGTGGAATTGGGAGTCAAAAGCGGTCCCCATTATTTATCGGTACTTTGAACTTTCATTGTTGCTTGTTTAAGCATCGGAGTGGACAACAAAGTGGTGCTGGCCTGGAGCACACCCCAACAAGGCTATTGGGCAGAGGCCAGTTACCATGGCAGCAACGTCTGGTCGAATGGCGGCAAGGTAAGACTGGGGCCAGTGGCACAACGTATGTAGACGTCCTCTCCAGATACACAGGCGAGCTTGGAGCCAGCTGTGTGCGTGCTGTTGGAGAAGGGGTCAAAAACAAGAGGACAACTGCATCTCAAGTGCGAAGAAGTGTTTTGGGAAGCTGCTGTTTTTGGTAGGCTTGCTGCAGTCATAATATACGGGATGATAACTATTCTGGATTTGAAAAAAAATCTGCCCCTTCATCTCAACTCACGACATACTGGTAACTCAATATTACATGGAGATCTACAGGAGGGGGGGGGGGGGGGGGGGGGTGAGTGGGTAGGTAAGGATCATATCCTTTCAAAATGGCAACGTAAGTGCGTGAAAAATGGATTCCCCTGTGCTTTTCCTCGTCAGTACATGTACATTAAGAAAACGTTCAGCTTTAGGGTTCGTTTTCAATAGTTACTTCTTCTGTCCCATCTGGTTTCATTATACCAAAAGCGTTGCATCGTGTTCAGCCTTGCCGATCTTCTCTGAGCAGTTCAACGTGTTGCTGAAAATGAAGGTGGGAGGCATCCACTTCTGGTCCGACTCTGGAATCAACCATCCCTACCCCAAGCCATGGAGCGACACCAAGCCTGCCTCTGCCATGACGGATTTCTGGCAATACCGCCATCAGCAGTGGCTGGCCTCCAGGCACGGCGAGGGCGTGGCCATGAAGGTCAAGTCCGTCAAGGTCATGCAGTACTGAGAGTGGCCTCCCTTGTTGACAGAAATAATGAAAGACTCGGAGATTTCCATCAGAACTGAGTCGAATCTTGCTAGAATGAAACGATTTTTCGGGAATTAGAGAGTTATTGCGAGTAGGACATAATAATCAATCGTTTGTCAGTCATAACATTTAAAACCAACGCCATAAGATCTAAAATATTTAATTACAAAAGCTACAAGTGAACAATGAAATGAAAGTATGCTTTGTTATGGTTTCGAAGAATGTGCACATAAAAAGTGGTTCTGATGCAAACGACTTGTGACCGAGGTATTAAACATGATAGACTAACGAATTTTTCTTTCTTTCTTTCGTGACAGCACTATCACTGAAAACAGGAAAATCCCATATGAATAACCTGGTCCAGATTATGACATGAACTCGAATACGAATTGCCATGAATGTGCTCAAAGCCATTACCTGTAGGGCGAGCATTTATGTAGTTCGTTATGTCAAAAGGAAAAGTTCTCGATTGTAGTTACACGAGGTTTAAACATCATCCAAACTTTTGCAGCCTTTGTTTTAAAACGAGAACAAATTAACCTAAAATCACTAATTCCTGCTAGATTTCATAACTCAAAGTTGTTTAGATTTGTTTTGACTTTCCGTATTTTCAAGACTTTTTCTATCATGCTAATTTACTTATAAAAGCACAGACAGGGTTAATCAAAATGGCAAGTTTCCCCACTAACAAATATTCATAAAAATTTCTTTACATCTTTCCTGCAATTTTATGTGTGAACATTTTGACAACACATTAGAAGATGACAGGTACTGTTTATGCAAAGTGACGGCCCTGTTTAAACGACAAAGAAAGAAAGAAAAGTAAAAGCCTAATCAGTTCAGGTGATGCAAGGTGACTGCAGTCGATCAAGACGTCGGATCCAAGTCAGGTAGCGGACTTCACCTGGCTGTGTCAAGGCTTGTTCTGCTGCAGGAAGCGCAGGACTGCAGCGATGGCGTCATCATTCCCCCCCATTCCACTCCGCTTCGTGATCTCCTCCTCAAACGTCTGTAGCAGTCATACACAGGACTGCTTAAGAAAGAGGATATAATATTCGATACAGCTGAAAGGCAATAAACCTTTCCGATGGGATTGGTGCCTCTTGGGATGGGGTGGGCGAAAGATTTGAATCGCGGCGTGTAATCGAAGTTGACATTCCTCTTCGAGGGGAAACAAAACGCAGTTAACTACCTCAATCGACTTTAGGGTCCCCCCAAAATTATTTAATGTGGCGAACAAAAAGTCATCTTTGAAAATAATAATGTAACATGAAAACAAGTCTCAGATGACATGTGGAATTTTATCAAAAAGTTTAATTAAGCACAGCAGCTTCTTATCAAATGACATTGGCTCACACACACACACACACACACACACACACACACACACACACACACACACACAAACACACACACACACGACAGACAGACACACACACACACACACACACACACACACAATAGATAGATGAATGATAGATAGATAGATAGATAGATAGATAGATAGATAGATAGATAGATAGATAGATAGATAGATAGATAGATAGATAGATAGATAGATAGATAGATAGATAGATAGATAGATAGATAGATAGATAGATAGATAGATAGATAGATAGATAGATAGATAGATAGATAGATAGATAGATAGATAGATAGATAGATAGATAGATAGATAGATAGATAGATAGATAGATAGATAGATAGATAGATAGATAGATAGATAGATAGATAGATAGATAGATAGATAGATAGATAGATAGATAGATAGATAGATAGATAGATAGATAGATAGATAGATAGATAGATAGATAGATAGAGATAGATAGATAGATAGAGATAGATAGATAGATAGATAGATAGATAGATAGATAGATAGATAGATAGATAGATAGATAGATAGATAGATAGATAGATAGATAGATAGATAGATAGATAGATAGATAGATAGATAGATAGATAGATAGATAGATAGATAGATAGATAGATAGATAGATAGATAGATAGATAGATAGATAGATAGATAGATAGATAGATAGATAGATAGATAGATAGATAGATAGATAGATAGATATATATATATATATATATATATATAGAGAGAGAGAGAGAGAGAGAGAGAGAGAGAGAGAGAGAGAGAGAGAGAGAGAGAGAGAGAGATGCACGCACGCTTTAACATCACGCACATTGAGATCGACACTCCATGTCTCTTTATCTAAAAACATGGCCATATAAGCACTCGTGAGTTTCTTTTTCGTTTTGAACGTACCTCCCATTTGGCCTTGCTGCCCTCCCTGAAGCAGATGA
>JAWQFJ010022817.1:35000-37686 GCA_034096865.1 Theodoxus fluviatilis | reverse complement strand
TCTTGTTCAGTACGTACTTCGCACGCCGTTTGCCGTTTGCTAGATACAAAAACCAAACTTAAAACCCCCTCCGCTCCTTTTCTTCTGATATTTCTGAGCCTTCCCACTCCCCATGTCCTTCCCCCCCCTCTCTCTCACTCTCTCTCTCTCTCTCTCTCTCTCTCTCTCTATCTCTCTCTGTCTCTCTCTGTCTCTCTCTGTCTTTCTCTCTCTCTCTCTCTCTCTCTCTCTCTCTCTCTCTCTCTCGTTTTTCGTTCCTCAGCTGTTGCAGCAGCTGTGCCTCTTCCTCCTCCTCCTCCTCCTACTCCTCCTCCTCCTCCTCCTCCTCCTCCTCCTCCTCCTCCTCCTCCTCCTCCTCTACTATTTTGTCATCATTTATTATCGGCAGCTGAACACGTTGGCTTGTTGTGCCTGGAAGAGCAACCACCGGACACTTGGAGCAGCTGACGCAGGAACAGCTGGTCGATCAACCAACCACACACCAAAAAGGTTGAGGTAGAGTTGCCACAGGCTCGGTATCAAGCCTCACCCCGACACGTACAGTAAGGGAGACGACCACCATATCACACGTACTGCGCAATGATGATCATCCATGAGGAGATTTACGCAATGCCCTCTAGTGGCCAGGTGCGAAGCAGCACAACCCCAGGTTTCCGAAGCCTGCCGCACAGTCTAATCGCTTGACTGCTTCTCGTACACCTCAACCGTACGAGCGCATACCACATACCACAACATTGCTTCGCTTGGGTTACAGCAGCTTTCTCCGACCTAAGAGAAATTACAAAGGTCGCACACACGCACTGGAACTTGCCAGCGTCTCCTGCATGCATGGGAGAAAGCTGTTGGAATATTCCACAAGTCTCCTGTCAGCTACAATCACAACGGGTTATGCTTCTTCAACCGCTTATTCCCTGGTGAGCACACCGGAACCAGACGTGCGTTGTAAGTGGCGAGCCAAGCGAGTATCTCGCAAGCGGGGATAGCCGTGCCGTTGTAAGGCGGCGAGTGGCTCGCAAGACTTGGCGAGCTGATTTTCTGCGTTCAGAATGGATTTTCTGCAGCTCGCGCAGCTGGCGAGATAAAATAAAATGGCGACTACCCGCATTGGAATTCTGTTTCTAGATGGGACTTTTTTCAATTGTCGCGTTGCGACGGAGGAATGGGACAGAATATTAAAACGTAAGTGTTCTTTTAGTATTCTTGAGTAATTTTACGTGGAATGGGAATAGGGAGGGTGTGGAATTTTACTAGTTTGTTTCAGTTGTGCTCGTTTCTTTCCGCGCTATAGTTCCACATTAGTCGTCTGCTTCGGTATGGCAGCAACAATCAACACATTACATGATCATCATGATGATCATGATTGGTAATTTCACAGAACAGCGTTGTAAATACTTGAGATTTTGAGGTCGCATTGGGGACGTTGGAGTCGATAAAATATGCAGTCATAATCTAGGTCAGAATCGTCAAGAAACTCCAATAATAATACCCGTTTCAAACCAGCTCTGTCGGGCGACGCCATATTAGAAAAACTCGCCTGCTGTTTGCCCGTTGTAGAGAGCATCTCGCGCTCGCCAATCTCGCAGCGAGACATCTCGCTTGGCTCGCCGACTTACAACACGCGTCTGGTCAACCCCCAGTCTATTCATTTTGTCAACCCGCTCGTGATCGGATCAATGAACATCAACGCTACAGCATTCAATGGAGGAAACCAATCGGAAAGTTTGGCCAATGGAATGATGCTTCTCACCTCTGGCTCTAATCTGGGCCTGTAGCGTGGAAAATAGTAACCCGTGGAAAACAGTGACGGAAGTCATCGCAGAGTTATCTGCGAGGGATTTTATGAAAATTCAACTCTAAAAAGAGACGGCACCCGCCACTCCCCCTGACTGACTTGGCAAGCCCGGGGAGTTATGCTAAGATCCGGCCGCGTAAATATATCTGCGTTTTGTGACAAACGTCTTGCTCGGCGGTACTGTACTCCATGCACCTTAACGGTGCGCGTGATTCGGGTGTAATCTTAAGCTAAACGACGTTTATTGGCGCTGCTGAAATGGTCTAAGTCGGAAACATTCGGTACGTCGTTTAGCTTAAGATTACACCCGAATCACGCGCACCGTTAAGGTGCATGGAGTACAGTACCGCCGAGCAAGACGTTTGTTACAAAACGCAGATATATTAACGCGGCCGGATCTTAGCATAACTCCCCGGGCGTGCCAAGTCAGTCAACGGTCGCGTTTTATAAAACCAGACTACAAACAGACTACAGGGAGGTGACTCCCATATTATTTCCGGCAGGGGAGACGGCTTTACACGGGGAAAAACGTTTTTGAACGCTACATCATGTGTTAAACTACACAAATGCACCAAAACCTCGTAAAGCAACTAATGCGTCGTTTGTCGGAATATATTCCATGCGAAGAACAGGTGCAGGAGCGGTAAATTGCATAAAGCACGTCCCTCGCAGATAACTCTGCGATGACTTCCGTCACTGTTTTCCACGGGTTACTATTTTCCACGCTACAGGGCCTGCTTCCTTTGCGTCCGGGCGAATCAGTTTCGTGGTCATTGCCGCTATAGACAACAGCTATGGCTAGACTCGCAAGTATTGATAGGGCAACGATTCTTCGGACATGTTCAGACTGTCAGGCGAACATCTGTATATATAAGTGAGATGTCTCTGTGTGTG
>JAWQFJ010022817.1:20000-30000 GCA_034096865.1 Theodoxus fluviatilis | reverse complement strand
ACACATCCTTCTTGGCCCTCCGGCACACCTCTTCACTCTCAGCGGCGTTGAGACAGACTGTTACGTCTCATTCATTCCACTGAATCCATCTGGCGTGATTTGTGGACAACACGTTTTGCCACGCGTGTCTTCAGCTCCTTTCTTTGCCGCTTTAAAAAAAACTCCTTTTCATATAGATGCTGAGCTGTACTGTTTGTTGACCACCACCTGCTTCTTGCAGCACGAACAGTACCTCTACTGTTATCCCTCATCAGCTGGATGTGGCCACACACTGACCGCTCACTCGGCTGCCTATCTGCGAGAGCTACCGTAGGCAGAAATCCTTGGATACCGGTTGCGAAAGCAGGCGATGGGATAGGGCCGGGTGAGTGTTCGGCCAGTGAACAGGCTTTAAACAGGCCTCTGCTGCCTCAGAACAGGTAAGGTGCAGGCAACAGTTGAATGAGAGTGATCAGGTCACAGGCTGCGAAAATCCATAGAACGTTGACGAACTCCGCTGAAAGTTCACGAGAGCTTTCATGATACTGAAATATGACACCCCTCAAACTTTCCGGCTTCGCAGGGAATTCCACATGAAATGTTTAAGAACCCGACTTCGTCAATCACTCCAGTGGGAGTGTTGTCGTGTGGACAAGGACTGCTTGTACTTGCACCGCACGCAGTGCACAGCGAGCTGGAAAATCCGTCAACCCACACAAGGATGGCCCAGGGAACACCGTGCCCCTCGCTCCCTGCGGACAGAGGGCTTCGGGTGTGGGCACTGACGTCACTGGATTACATGTAGAGGAGGCCTCGCACCCAGCGCCAGGTCGTGTGGCTCTGCCCTGGCACCATCGCACCCACGTCACCTGCCCTGCTTCCACGGTCAGAAAGCAGCAAGCACCGTGACGTCACTGGCGTGGTGCTGTGTGGGCGGATGCACGGGTCAAATGAGTGCAGAAAAGTTACGGCAGGAAACTCTATGGCTAGACAAGATGTGTGTGTGTGTGTGTGTGTGTGTGTGTGTGTGTGTGTGTGTGTGTGTGTGTGTGTGTGTGTGTGTGTGTGTGTGTGTGTATGTGTGTGTGAATGTAAGTGTGTGTGTGTGTGTGCGTGTGTGTGTTTCTGTGTGCGTGTGTGTGTGTATGTGTGTGTGTGTTAGTGAGTGAGTGAGTGTGTGTGTGTGTGTATGTGTGTGTTTCTGTGTGTGTGTGCGTGTGCGTGTGTGTGTTTCTGTGTGTGTGAGTGTGTGTGTGTGTGTGTGTGTTAGTGAGTGAGTGAGTGAGTGTGTGTGTGAGTGAGTGAGTGTGTGTATGTGTGTGTGTTTGAGTGTGTGTGTGTGCGTTTCTGTGTGTGTGTGTGTGTTTCTCTATGTGTGTGTGTGTGTGTTTCTGTGAGTGTGTGTGTGTTTCTCTATGTGTGTGTGTGTGTGTGTGTGTGTGTGTGTGTGTGTGTGTGTGTGAGTGTGTGTTTGTGTGTGTGTGTGTGTGTGTGTGTGTGTGTGTGTGTGTGTGTGTGTGTGTGTGTGTGTGCGTGTGTTTGGGTGTTTGTGTGTGTGTGTGTAAGTGTGTGTGTTTCTGTGTGTGTGTGTGTGTGTTTGTGTGTGTGTGTTTGTGTGTGTGTGTTTCTGTGTGCTTCTGTGTGTGTGTCTGTGTGTGTTTCTGTGTGTTTCTGTGTGTGTGTGTATTTGTTTGTTTGTGTGTATGTGTGTGTGTGTGTGTGTGTGTGTGTGTGTGTGTGTGTGTGTTAACCATGCAGCAGCAGCCATATGTCAAATGGAGTTTTAATGAAGTGAATTACAAGAAACAAAAACTTGTTCATTGACACAAAAATCATACAAGAATGTTGACCAAAGTATCACAACAGAGTTTGCGACGCAGGATAACAAAATAAAGATTGAGGAGATGCTGTGATGACGGGAAAGAACCACGAACTGTCTTCAGACGTGAGGCTGACTATTCTGTAGAGTGCCGTGACGGCCCCGCGTTTAAGGTCACAGTTCTGTTACTTATTAGGGGGGGGGGGGGGGGAAACTAGTATACAAACACGTTCAGAGATCGAAACCTAAATGAATGATAAGTATAATTAAGGAACAAATATGGAGTAAATTAAACAGTGTGTCCACGGAGTCATCTCATTTGGGAGCTACGCTAATGACGAGTCGTGGAACCTGCGTGTCTCAGTGGGAGCATGGCATTCCAGGGGTCTTTTTGTGAGTGGCCGCACAGGAGCAGTACGCGTTGCCTCAGTTTGAAAGTTCGTACACACAGAACGAGTTTAACTCTGGCTAGCAGAGCTTTTTCATCGAACGAAAAAATAAAAAGATCCACGAGCTTGTTGATCTTGAGTACGAACCAGCCTGGTTTGGCACCCGTGCTTTGCGTTCTGAAAGAATGCGCTGACCTCATTGGGGCATTTCTGTTGCGTGATCAAAAGCAGGCTTTGATTTCGGGCGTCTGCGAGACCGGGTGCCTTATCACGCCAGAAGATCCGCCTTTGACTAGGCTGGCGATGAAAAGCTCGAAGTGTGGACAATGACTTGGCATCGGTTGTGCAGTTTGAAACTCATGCCACATGCAAGCCAAAACCGAAACGACAATGGTCCTGGGCTGAAATAAGTACGTACATGTACGTGGCCACAGCCAAGCGTCTCGCCAAAGGAACACATGCCCGTCCCCTACCGGCCTTACTCCCCACTCCCCCAACCCGGATTTTTGTGTGTTTGATCTTGGAAAGGTTGGGGTGAGAGATGAAAGGGTCAGGGTGGGGTGGGGAAGTGGGTGGCTGGGTGAGCAGTATGTATTTCGAAGTGTTCCCAATGACAGACAGAGATCACGAGGAACGCTGGAAGGCTGAAAAATGGCTTTATGACTGCACACTAGTGCGCCATAGCACGCTGCGCGTTATGTCAGTCACGCAATATCAATTTCGACAAGATCATGTGTTTGACATCCAAAAGAACTCTCGGCAAAATCTTTCTGATTGATTTTCAAAGGTTTTTGTTTGTGTGTGTTTGCTTGTTTATTTTTACGACGCTGGCCACTTTTACCCCAGTCACACGCTACAGGCCCGACTACACGTTTCACAAACAATGAAGCAAACAATTAAGCAAACTAACAAACAAACACTGTACGGTCTTATGGTGAAACCAAAAGGTTGTGTCAAGAATGGTTAGATTGGAAAGGATGTTTCCTTTCACCGAGGAAAATACTAGATAGAATGTGCTGGGTTTGTGAAACTACATAGTCAGAGGGATCGATTTTGTGACAATTCCTTCATTTCCAACGGCTAGGAGAACACATGGCGACCCTTTTCAACCGCATTCTACTCAAAAACTGCCCGTTAGTTGAGTGAGTTCACGGGCCCGTATAAAATGGTGTTAGCGTGTCTACTTAGGCTTAGGTCCGCTTACCTCCCATGAAACAGTAAACGCGTGACGACCATTGTTGACGACGTCATGAATAGCTTATGATAAAGCGATCCCGGATTATGGGGAAGGAGGAGGGAAAGGGTGGAGCAGGTTACAGTACTGCCATCAGCACCAAGGCAGAGAAATCCCGGCACAGTCACACTTTTAGGACAATAGAACACCACTACAGCCCCACGCCCACCCTCACCCCCACCCCCGCCCTCCACCCCCACCCCCGCCCTCCACCCCCACCCCCGCCCTCCACCCCCATTCCCACCCTCCACTCCCACCTCCAGCTGTCCAGACCTCACACCTAAAATACAGCAAATGTGACCATGTATAAGAGACAAGGCTAGAGAATGAAAAAGTACTATTACAATTTATCAGCGCATTGTCACGAATACATTTTCCTTGTATTTACGTCACATACAGAAATTAAAGATTTCATCCATGAACATGCTTTTTGGTCTGGAACATGCATGACGTAATCAATAGTATTGTGGCTGAACTATCTCATTTGGTCATTTTTCGAACTGTGAACTTGCTTTTTTCGTGATGGGGTCGCATATGACTTCAAGAGAGACATTTTTTCATCCTTTTCGGCGTCTGGAAATGGTGACTAAATAAAAGTTTAGTTTCTGTTTGTTTCTCTTTCTCTCTTTCTTTCTGACACATTGATCCAGCCAGAAAACGATCGACTTGACTGGACTTTTGCAGGGCACTAAAACACGACGAAAATATCTTGAGCATTCCCTGGATCAGTTTGATCAAAACGTGAGCGACTCCATCCAAAAGGACAACACTCTGTATCCGTCATGGGGAGAACGCTCTGCTCAGAAAATAAATTAAAATTCAATGTGTTGGCCGCATTGAAAATCATTTGTCAAATTGAATCTTTTAAGTACGCTGGCCGCCTATGCAAAGGTGTTCCTTGAAATGAGGACATCTGACTTGCGCGCAAGGGAGGGTCTGGCGACAAGACCCTTTGCCTTTCGGTGGCGATGTGCTGGGGGGTGCGTTGCCTAACCTAGTGGGCAAACAATAGGCCGGTGTCAAGGTGTGCCTTTACATCTGCTTCATCGTATTGACACATGTTGACAACGGCCTATTCCTCGCAAGATCTCGCAAGGTTTCTAGCGTAAGCAACGCGCCCCAGGAGAAGGCTGCCATTTCGCATGGAGTCTCTCATTCAACGACGAGTAGGAAGTCCTGCCATTCTAGGTAAGCACGTGACAGGTAGCACATGTAGAGAGGGTAATGCAGAGAAAGAGGATGGGGGAAAAAAGGAGATGGTTTTAGAATGAGAATTGCATGCAAAATTAGCGCCGTCAATAAAAAGAAGGGTAATCCACACACAAACGCACCTCGCGCATTCTGTGTGTCAGGTTTGCACAAAAACAACGGAAGTGAAGCAATCCACGTCGAAAACTGGAACGAGAACATCCACTGTAGAATATAATTACAAACCGTTCGACTTTCACGTCGGCATTGATATGAAGGCAGTGATGGTCGACACCGTGGTGCACCAGTTGCCCATCGTCAAACAATAAGGCTCGGTGTCAACGTGGGAACAGAAGGGGCCTCGCAGCGAAAGGTCAGGATTTTACGTTGATAGTATCAGACTTCTTAAAGATGCCTGATCAAATTGTTGATTGGTGACAATCCAGACTAAACCACACTGCCTTGCATACGTACTCGCGTCCAACAGAAGAAACCAACCGCCTAACATCCAAGCACGGTGAATATCTCTATATTCCTCGCTCGGTTTACACTGATCTATATCTCTTCTTTACGGGGTATTATTTTCCTTACCAACTGCACACAGGGGGGAGGGCGGCAGCATGAAAGATCAGGAGAGAGAAAAAAAACTTGCTTGAGGGTCATAGGCTGCTTGCTTCAGGACATGCCGTGGCCTTGCTTGAGGGTGATAGGCTGCTTGCTTCATGACATGCCGTGGCCTTGCTTGAGGGTCATAGGCTGCTTGCTTCAGGACATGCCGTGGCCTTGCTTGAGGGTCATAGGCTGCTTGCTTCAGGACCTGCCGTGGCCTTGCTTGAGGGTCATAGGCTGCTTGCTTCAGGACATGCCGTGGCCTTGAATCTTTGCTGGCAGTCCGAGAGGATACAGGACCTCCGTGACCTCTCAACAGGCTTGCGTTTGTTGTGATAAGTCACGTGAGAGGAGGAGCAGGAGCTGGAGCATTCTGTGAGCCCGAGTCAGTAGTGACTGGCGCAGTTCGCAATGAATGCGTAATAGACTTGCCCCTTCACATTACACCATCGTGACAAAATTAGTTCGTTCTGGATACTATGTTTTCCCCTTTTTACAGAAATCATTCAGACGTCAAAACTTGTTTCCATTTCAATACAAACGAATTTATTTTATCGAATAAACGCTTGTTTATTGCCTCAACAAGGGCAATTTATGAGTTTTGTACGAAATAGTCTTAGAACTACTTTAACGCCGTATGTCAGGGAGCAGAGTGCTATCCCACAAGCCTCTCGTGTGACCTCCTTATGAATATACTCGACGGATTAGTTCCACCAGGACATGAACTGTGCTAGAGACTCTTTCGCCGATAGGCAAAGTCTCTAGTGGACTAGAATGGAGCTGGAGGAGACGCAGATTTTGTTGCCAATTCGAAATTCAAACCTGCATTTACAATGAGTGACTAACCTCATCCAACCCCATCCTCCAAAAAACACAACTCAGAGCATCAACGCAGTTGAATCAGTTTGCTGCTGGCGTTTCGACTGACAATGAAGCCTGGCAGTATATGTTTATCTAGCTTTATTGTTTACCTAGCCGCCTTGTTTACCTAGTTCCATAGTTTACTTAGTTACCTACCATGGACTCTTCATTGGTAGGACGTAAAGCTGTTTCGCATTTCTCAGAGTAGTTCTTTGGCGCTGAAACAGTGGATGCTCGTGGCCAGGAAGATTTACTCCAGGCAATCATCATTTCTATGATGTTCCATGACCCGGACATAAAAGGCCTTCTGTCTAGCAACACGAGTTTTTCTTGCACTGTGGCACTCAACTGACCATGATCCAAAACGGTAGAAGGACATTGGCTTCATGGTTATTGCTTGGAGCCAAGAACAGACAATCCGCGCACAGTCCATCCTATAGACAGGATGGATGCCTATTTCCAGAAGTCTCTACAGACGATGTCCAGTGGCGGGTTTTCCTAGAAGTAATCATAATCCTACACAATCCTCTTGCAGGATCTGAGGCGCGCTTCCTTTTAAAGGGGATTTTTAACGTGTACTGAGAAAAGCGCTCACGACGAGGGTCTGCGTGGACAGGTTTGAGTAGGAGAAAAGCTTTGGGCCTTGAGAGTGCTCGTTGTGAGCGTTATTCCATGAACATCCGCCACCCACTCCTCCAACCCCGCACCTTTCGATATGAAACGCATCTCAGGTCCCACTGTTCCACTATCAACGATGTCCGAAAGAAGATTCGGCACACAAAGATTCTCTATAGTTGCAAGCAAAGGGATAATCTGGGCGTTATAATAATAATAATACAGATTACTTATACGCACATACCTTCCCTACTAGGCAAGCTCATGGCGTTTACAATGAAAAGTCCACACTCATACAAAGCATTTACACACTCGCACACTGTGCAGTTGAATTAAAAGAAGAGTTAAATAGAATACAATTAATTAACATAGCAGGCAATAAACAAAACTCGAAACATAAGAGAGGCGCCTTGTGAAGCACCTCACTGCTCGTCAGAAAAGACTGACCGGAACAGGTGTGTCTTAAGGGAGGTTTTGAACTGGGACATGGAATCAGAGTGACGGACAGGGAAAGGTAGGCTATTCCACGTTACAGAGCCGTTGATATCCATGAGTACTTGCGACTGAAATAAAAATCACTCAAAGCTATGAAAACGTTTCTAGACGTCTTCAATTTCCCGTTCGTGACGATTGCGATGAGCTTCACAACGACTCGCAGTACAGCGGTTGTTTGAGAACACTTTGTATTAAAAAATTGCAAAGTTCTTCGCTCCAGGATGTGTTGATCACGGACGGATTGACTGTTTCCTGGACAGGTCGAGGCAAGGAGATCCATCCAAAACCACTCCTTCCTCCCCTGCAACTTCGCTCAGAGTATCAGTGGCACTTCCTGCTGTAGTGCACGCATGCGTCAATGTCTGCGGCTTGGGGCAAACAGTTCCCGCCTCGTAGGGCACGCTGACCTTGACGCTTGTGGACTCTCTCTCTCTCTCTCTCTCTCTCTCTCTCTCTCTCTCTCTCTCTGCCTTTGTCTCTCTGCCTTTTTTCACTATGTCTCTGTCTGTCTGTATCTATGTCTCTGTCTGTCTCTCTCTGTCTATGTCTCTCTCTCTGCCTTTGTCTCTATGTCTCTGTCTGTCTCTCTCTATGTCTTTTGCCTCAAGGGCTGAATGTAAGAAAGGCACTACTGCCTAATTCACTACCCTTGTAAAATAAAGTTCGTTCGTTCGTTCGTTCGTTCGTTCTCTCTCTCTCTGCCTTTGTCTATATGTCTCTGTCTGTCTGTCTCTCTCTGTCCATGTCTCTCTCTCTCTCTCTCTCTCTCTCGCTCTGCTTTTGCCTCTATGTCTCTGTCTGTCTGTCTGTCTCTCTCTGTCTATGTCTCTCTCTCTGCCTTTGTCTCTATGTCTCTGTCTGTCTGTCTCTGTCTCTCTGTCTGTCTCTCTCTGTCTCTGTCTCTCTCTCTCTCTCTCTCTGTGTCTCTCTCTCTCTGCCTTTGTCTCTATGGCTCTGTCTGTCTGTCTGTCTGTCTGTCTGTCTGTCTGTCTGTCTGTCTGTCTGTCTGTCTGTCTGTCTGTCTGTCTGTCTGTATGTCTGTCTGTCTGTCTGTCTCTGTCTATGTCTCTCTCTCTTTCTCTCTCTCTCTCTCTCTCTCTCTCTCTCTCTCTCTCTCTCTCTCTCTCTGTGTGTGTGCGCGCGCGCGAGTCTTTCTGTCTGTCTGTCCGTCTGTCTGTCTGTCTGTCTGTCTCTCTCTCTCTCTGTGGGGGTGGGGGTGGGGGTGGGGGTGGAGGGGACATGAAGTGTGACGCGGCCAAGTATAGTACAAAGCCAAACAGACCTAAATGAACAGAGGACTGCAAACAGCAGTACCTGCAACATTCGAATACTGCCCTACATGCTCATAGTGGTGTGTATTAGCATTCATGAAAGTTTATGAGTGTGCTCATGCGCGTATGTTTGTGTGCGCGCTAGTGTACGACTGCGTGCATTTCCACGAGCCTCCGTGCATGCATGTGCATGCCAGCGTCTAGGTTTGTGTGTGTGAGTGCGCGTGTGCGTGTGTGCGTGCGTGCGTTTCTGTGTGTGTGTGTGTGTGTGTGTGTGTTTACGTGTGCATTTGCATGGGTATGCCTGCGAAACAATACGATACGATATGATACGTTACGATGCGATACATTTATTGATAGGCCACCGGCCCTTCACAAGGGTATACACAAATATAAGAAAACAATTCGTATTGTCTTATTTATTCGACTCAGTACATCACATTATTTCATTACATTTGTGGCGAGATCACCCCCTCCCCTCTTTTCTCTTGAATTTATTGTATCTACTAACCCTGTGGTGTTTGAGTTAGTGTGGCCGCCAGCCGTAATAAGTTAAGCTACAATAGCGTGATATGGCTCGCCAACCATAGCTCCACTGTGTGTGAGAGTTAAGAGTTGACCCACTACGTCTCTCTCTCTGCAAGATTCGTAAGAGGTGAGTGACTAGGGACACCGTGACTTGCCTTACGTTTGCTCTGAACTGTTCTAGTGATTTTTGTGCTTAGCGGTTTTGTTTAGCCTAGAAAGGCTGATGGGCCGTGAAGTGCCGTCCGTCCATCCATATGTCGCCAACTGTGGAAAACTTTGTACCCGAAGACATTTCCGGTGAATGACTACCCCCTTATATGGGGAACGTGTGATTGGACAGTGAGGGAGAATGGGCGTGGCCCAAGTGTTCTCATTGGATGAGAGAGCACAGGTTTTATATTACATTACATGACATTGCATCCCATCGCATCACATCGCATTACATGACATTGCATTGCATTGCATTACATAACATTACATTACATCAGATTAATTGCAATACATTACATTACATCACATTACATCACATTACATTACATTACATTACAACACATTACATTACATTATATTACATCACATCACATTACATGACATTGCATTGCATTGCATTACATAACATTACATTACATCAGATTAATTGCATCACATTACATTACATTACATTACATCACATTACATTACATTACATTACATCACATTACATTACATTACAACACATTACATTACATTACATTACATCACATTACATCACATTACATTACATCACATCACATTACATTACATTACATCACATCACATTACATTACATTACACTACATTACTTCACATTAATTGCATCACATCACATTACATCACATTACATTACATCACATTACATCACATTACATTACATCACATCACATCACATCACATCACATCACATCACATTACATTACATCACATCACATCACATCACATCACATCACATTACATCACATCACATTACATCACATCACATCACATCACATTACAT
>JAWQFJ010022817.1:10000-15000 GCA_034096865.1 Theodoxus fluviatilis | reverse complement strand
TATGAGGCGAGCGCTGTCTGCTAAGCTGTGTTTCGGGAGACGAGCAACCATGCCGACTTCTTGCTGCGTGAAAGATTGTTTTAAAAACCAACAAAATGACACATAAAGAGGAGTCAAACGCTCCTTCTACCGCATACCATCAGTGAAAATCTATCAAGGTCCGATTGTGCAAAGGGTGACCGAAGCCAGACAAAGAAAATGGAAACAGATTTACAGAAGAGATCTTACCTTCGAGACAAACACCCGGCGAGAATGAGCAGACATCTCCCACGAATCCTGCTACGAAGAATCGAAAGGCTTCCAAAGACCAATCATTCTTGAACTCTTCCAACGTGTACGACGATATTCCGAGTACAACAATTAAATATGTCCGTGGCACTCGTTGGCGAATGTTCCTCAATTCCGGATCAAGCTGGTCCTTCGTCAGCTGGTATGGATGGATGGATGGATGGATGGATGGATGGATGGATGGATGGATGGATGGATGGAGTTTTACGGCCTATCAGCCTTTGTAGGCTATGTACGGCCACTGAGCACGAAAACCACTAGAATAGTTTTGAGTCAACGCAAATCAAGTCACGATGTCCCTAGTTACTCGCCTCTTACGATACGCGTAGGGAGACGCGGTGGGTCAATTTTTGCCCCCTGTCCACAGGGGGCGTCAGCTGGTATGGATCGAACCCGCGGAACACGTCAATGTTGTTGAGGTAACGTCGACGGGCATCGGGCTTGAGAGAGTCAACGTAACGCGTTTTCTTCCTCGCAGACATCACCTTAGTTGATCACTCATCGACTCGATGATGATGATGATGATGATGATGATGATGATGATGATGATGATGATGATGATGATGATGATGATGATGATGATGATGATGATGATGGTGGTGGTGATGAAGAATAATTTTCGGTCCTCGCCAGACCAGGGAAACGAAATTATCAATTCAAGCCAGAACTAAACAGTTATCTGCTGCCACTCATTCGAGCTTTACATGAAACATTATATCACACTATCTCGATCGTCTGTTGGCGTAGTGGCTATGTAGCGGCCAAAAGTTACTCAGGAAGTCATCGCAGAGTTATCTGCTCGGGACGTGCTGAAAATTCAACTCTAAAAAGAGACGGCATCCGCCACTCCGCCTGACTGACTTCGCACGCCCGGGGAGTTATGCTAAGATCCGGCCGCGTTAATATATCTGCATTTTGTGACAAACGTCTTGCTCGGCGGTACTGTACTCCATGCACCTTAACGGTCCGCGTGATTCGGGTGTAATCTTAAGCGAAACGACGTTTATTGGCGCTGCTGAAATGGTCGAAGTCGGAAACATTCGGAACGTCGTTTAGCTTAAGATTACACCCGAATCACGCGGGCCGTTGAGGTGCATGGAGTACAGTACCGCCGAGCAAGACTTTTGTCACAAAACGCAGATATATTAACGCGGCCGGATCTTAGCATAACTCCCCGGGCGTGCCAAGTCAGTCAACGGTCGCGTTTTATAAACCCAGACTAAAAATAGACTACAGGGAGGTGACTCCCATATTATTCCGGCAGGGGAGACGGCTTTTCACGGGGAAAAACTTTTTTGAACGCTACATTATGTGTTAAACTACACAAATGCACCAAAAACACAAAAACTCGTAAAGCAACTAATGCGTCGTTTGTCGGGATATATTCCATGCGAAGAACACGTGCAGAAGCGGTAAATCGCATAAAGAGAGAGCCGAGCAGATAACTCTGCGATGACTTCCTGAGTAACTTTTGGTCGACAGTAACTTTTGGCCGCTACAGGCTACGGTTCGATCGCATTCGTCTGTTAGGTACGTACCGTGTGGTTTGTTTACTTATCTTCTGTGGGTTTTGTGCAGAAATTTTTCGTAATAATAGTCTATTATGACTATTTTCGATTAGTTTTTTTTAATCTAAATAAACTTTTTGCATGCTTTAATGTCATCCTTTTGCCACGATCTAGCGATCATCACTCCTCAACACAGATCCGAAACATACCCCGACATATAGTACCGGAAGTTATGTAATCTACCATCACGGCTGTGCTGCTAATTACCATATGACCCATGGTGAACTCTTCCCCGATCATTTCGATACAGGCTTTCATTAATGGCGTTATGTCCCTTTACTAGGACGTGCGTCCCTTCTCTTTCGCTTGGCGTACTTCGCTCGCCATCTTCCATGTTGCAGAGCTTTCACAGAAATCACGCACTTAGTCTTATGTATCTCTTACTCCTTGTTTCCGTCCAAAGTCTACCCTGAGCCCAGAGATAACAAACTACATGACCAACAAGAGAAAGTTCGCCATGATGCTTGTATTTCAAGAGTGCAAAGTAGGCCTAAATAGTAAGCAGCTCTAGAATGCGGAAACTGTAGTCCACATGAAACAAGGGCGACACGTGCACTGTCAACATCATCATATTCATATTTTGTTTGGCACTGTGCAAAAGGCAGATGTTTTTTTTTCTAACAAAAATCAAACTGAATTCATGATATTTCCATAGAGAGATGCAGATGCCCTTATCTGACCTTTTGCACACCATGTGACTTTTGGAATGATTTTCAACAGCGTACTTTCTGTTTTCAACATCACGTGTCTGAACTGCAGGAATGGCAGAACGGCGTGGCCTGAATTTCTCTTCCCCCATCCCCCCACCCCCACCCTCACCCCCCTATTCCAACCCCCAACCCCCTACCCCCAACTCTTAGACAATTTGGAATAATCCTCATTCGCGTTTTAGGCACTCATAAGTAATGATCTTAAAGAACACACTATCTCAATAACCTGATATCCTAAAATCTACCGAAATATTACCTATCATGAAAATACAGGGTATACACATTTGTGAGGGTTTAATACGGGCGTGTTTGTTTGGCCCAAAATCTCGAGAGAATCGCGAGGGCTAGGCGTTGCCTACGTTCCTCGCTCATAAGGACGCACTCGCCGTGAAGGCGGGTGATCGAAGGAGGTCCGGAGCTCCCTCAATTGGTATGTTCTATGAAGTGAAAAACTGATGTGATATCTGAATTGTCAGTTATTTCGTCTATCGATAACTTTTTCACCGACTCTGGCGCCAGGACGCAGCCATGTTCTTCAGCCTTGCGAGATGATTGGCCGTTTTTCTAGGTGTAGGAGCGTCTCACTCGCCATCGACTAGCCATTCAGGGAGAATCACGAGATTTGTGGCCAAACAAACGCGCCCTACGAGACCCCGGAGCAAAGGCCAGGGAGGATACGTGGAAACACGTGGGATGCATGTGCCGTGTGATCTTGAGCCAAGGACACGGTGCATGCTTTCCTCTCTCATCCCATGACTCACCGTTCTCCTTGCTTGTCAGTCTAGCGTCGAATGGCGTTCGTATTCCAAAATGTCAGCCAGAGTGTCACACGTTTGCCCATGGGGCCACCCCTTACATCCCTGTACACGAAGCTGGCGTCCTTTAGCGATGCAGAACTTCCCCACCACAGCTTTCGCAACGGCTGTCATTGATGAGCTTTAGAAGCCACTGCTGGGAAGTTCAAACGTCGTGTTTGCAATGGTGCATGACCATGCTAGAGTTGTAAGAATGTCGAACACTTTACACACGCATGACAGGTACTGCTCATTTCATGAAGGAAATCTTGATTGGCAGCTGTGTTGGACATAAATAACCATCGGCATGGTGGACTTAAAAGCTGTCTATCATTAATAATTATCTCCTTCGCCCATGTCACATTCCCCTTCCCTTTTCCTCTTCTCCACACCACTCCACCCGCACGCTTTCCTTTTAGCCTCCCTGCTCACACACACACACACACACACACACACACACACACATATATATATATATATATATATATATATATATATATATATATATATATATATATATATAATTATATATATATATATATGGCAATTATATATAGAACATAAGATAATATGTAAAACCACATACAAAACACGAAAATACTTAATGGACTATTTGAGCGGTATTTATACCAAAGACAGGGTCAGTGGAAACTGGAAAGACTCATCGATAATGTTCACCAATCGTAGCGATACTTTTTATAAAAGCCCTGCGTGTGGGGAATGCAGAAGGAAATTCCAGCTCGCTGGTCACTACAAGCCGTGTGGGAGTAGACATGGACATGTCCTCCCCTCGGGTCGTGTGGCTGTGGGGGAAGAATGGTCAAGGCGATCGGTCTGGCACTGTTACGGTCACAGTCTCGTCACAAGCACTTACCTCCAGGAGACTTCTCTTTCACTCCAGGCACCAAGGATGGTAATCCTTGTACGTCACAGCACCGATATATCTTTTCTTTTCTCTCTCTCACAAAACCGGATCCAACCTTGGAAAAGGAGTTCCTTACACCCAGGTCATCAAGCCAAACTGTTTACACACACACATATATATACAATGTACACGTATATATGCTCGTACATCCACACAAAGTTCGCTTTTTATGACCTCCACACAAACACTGGTGGCACCGACGTCCAGACCACAATGCCTGCTGCTAGCGTGTGACTTTGGGTTCCCAGAGAGCTGGAGTCCCTGACACTCTCAGACCAGCGCCCACCAGCCCTGCCACCTGCCTGTCTACAGGAGGACAGTCACTGTCTGTCCTCATCCCCCACTCCCCTTTGCCTGGCTCTTCCTGCTCGTCATCCCCCCCGGTGACTGACAGTCATTTGCTCACGTCTTCTTCCTGTCCTTGCTGAAGCCTTCCCGAAAGTGAGCACGCCCAGGATGAAGAAAAAAACACCTCCTCCCTACCTTCTTTCAGCCGTCAAGAAGTATGACTCCTGTCTGCCCAGCTCTCCGTCACCCCCTAACCCCGTTCTGTATGCTCTTTATTCCTACACGCCATCCATCATCGCCCTCCTCTTCTTCTTTTCGCCTGACACTTGTGAGTTGGGGGTGGGATTAGACCCACCGTGTCTCCTCCCTGTGCCATGGACATTATTCTTGCGAGATACTTCCGGTTTTCAAAACGAGACGGACTTTG
>JAWQFJ010022817.1:0-5000 GCA_034096865.1 Theodoxus fluviatilis | reverse complement strand
GACTCACCTCGCTGTAGAAGCGGAAACCCAACACCAGAACTCCCCCCTACGGCCTCCCAATGACAATTTAACTTCACATATCTTACCATATCTCACAAGTGCATTAATCTCGCTCCGCGAGCAAATTCGGCGAAACCAAAACAAACAACTGCCCCAGTCACCTCCCTGATCACATGATCAATCCCATAAACATCCTCTTTTCTCGCCGCCATTTTTTTGGTGTACACGTGAGTATTTTACTGGTGAAATCTTTCCTTTTTCATGGATTCTTCGAGCAGACTCGCGTCTGCGGACCCTGTCGGTAGCATGTCTTCGGTTTCTGGAGGCTGTGTCAGCGTTTCTGACACCTTGCTATCCGTTAGCGGTCCCTCTGTCGTTGTTTCTGCTTCTTCCTATGCTGGCCATGCTTACGCCACTGCGCACGCACAGTCGCTCGGCTGTACCGTTAGCAGTGCCAATCGTAGAACCCAGTCAACTACGGTGGTGACTGGGATACCTACACCTCAGAGCCTAAGCAGTGCCAATTGTAGAACCCAGTCAACTACGGTGGTGACTGGGATACCTACACCTCAGAGCCTAACCTTTGCCACTCCAGTGGATCTGGCGGCTTCTGCTCCCCATTCTCCCCCCCTCGGGGGGTCGAGTACGGGTGATGGCCATGCGTTCGCTTTCCCGGCCTCCGCGGCGTCAAGGGACAGCGCTGGCTTGCCACAGCCAAGCTCCTCCCACCCACTGGGTCGTTTGGGAGTGAGCTTTGGCGGGTTTGGCGGGTTTCCACCCACCCTTCCCTGGATGTGGGGTACTCCTAGCCCTGCGGGGCCTGCGTTCCCCCAAGGGCAAGGGTTCAACCCATTTGCCGCCATGGCTCAGGGGTGCACCCCCTTGTTGCCATGGGCATGGATGGGACACCCCCCTGCCTCGCAGGCAGCGGCGGTAGCGTCGGTTTCCCCTACAGCAGTTCCCTCCCCTGCTGGCGAGGCGAACTCTAGACGCTTTCCCCCTTCTTCCACCCCTGCCGGGCTTTCTTCCGGCAGCGGCTTTACCTTTGCTGCCCCCCCACGGGCAGTGAGTGCTTCAGAGGGTACCCCTCCCAGTTCTCGCACTGGTGAGGCAGGTCCCAGCCGCATGCGCGACCAACAACTGAGTCACAACGCGCTTGACGCTGACGATCTCAGTGTACTCGATGAGGAGGAGTCCCTGGACTCTGATTTGGAGAGCGGGCTGACCTCGGCAGGGGCCCCTCCTGCTCGGGAGTCCGACTCCCACAGAGCGCACAGTCAGGGCTATGACAGCGACTCTGCCTCCATAGCCTCTTCCTTTGCCACTCCTGCTGAGGGTTCTGCCTCCATGCCTTCCAACCAGGACCTGTTGAAGGTCCTAGAGAAATTCCACCCAGAGGCGGTGGCTCTGGTTCCACCCCCTAGGGATTCGGAACCCAGCTCTGCGAAGGCAGCCCTAGGGTTTGGCCCATCGGGTGGCACCCAGCGGATTCTTCGAGCCTCTCCGGCATTTTTGAGCGCCCGCAAGGCTGTGGCCAACATGGCCAGGGGTGGCAGAGACGACTCGAGAAAGAAGGTTTTCGTCGCTCTCCCACAGACGGGTTCAGTGCCCGATTTCCCGAACGGTTTGCCACCGGGCAGATTCGTTTCATCCAAACCCCCCATTGGGCTTTCCTCTCTGGTCGAACAGTCCCCAGGGGTTTTCGCTTCCTATCCTCCAGCTCCCAGCGCTGAAGACCTCAGGGTACTACAGGAACCTGGGTTCAAGAACCCCTCTAAGGGTTTACCGTCAGTGCGCATTCCCTTTAAGGCCCTTACTAGCCTTGAGGCCTTGGCCCGCTCCGGACTTCTGTTCCAGTCTGCTATGGAACACTTCTTGACCGGCCTGATATCGGCACTGAAAGGTGGTTCGGTTAACCCCCAGGCTCCCTTGCTTGTGCAGGACGGGGTGGACTCGGAGGCGGTGCGTACCTTTGCTCACACGCTGGCTTCGGCCATTGAGTCCTCCTCTACCATCCTGGCTCGCCTGCAGCTAGCTCTTTTGCAGACTCGTAGGGACGCTCTTCTGGAGCATTCCTCTTTGTGCCAGGCAGACAAGACGTCTCTTAGGTCCTTGCCCTCAGATGAAGTCTCTCTGTTCGGCCCCTCTTTCGTTGCCTCTCTGCTCAAGGAGAGGGCTCAGAACCGGCGTGATGAGCCTGCAACCCCCACTACCTCTTCGAGCTCCCGCTATAGGCCTCGCAAACGTCCCGCTCCTAAAGCAGACACAGCTGCACCTTCAGAGCCCAAGCAGTTTAAGCCGACGGGTGCTTCAGCTCCGAAGCATAAGCCTCCCTTCTATCAGAGGAGAGGGAAAGGTAAGGCTGGCCGCGGCAAGCCTTTTTCCCCCCAATGATGCACCCCCGGCCCACCACCACCCACTGTTCCTCCTCCTTCCCGGGTTGCCGCAGTCGGGGGCCTGGGTCTGCGCCTGCAGACCTGGAGGAAGCTAATCTCAAACCAGTGGGTTTTGTCAGTGGTGGAGTCGGGGTTTCGTCTCAGGTGGGCCAGGGATCGGCCCCCTTTGACTTCAGTCCCTCCGGTGTTTCGCGTCCCAGCCAACCCTCAGGCAGAGGAGGCTCTAGACGCCGAGGTCTGGACACTGCTCAGCAAGCAGGCTGTTCGGACCGTATTTTGTACAGTACGCCCCGGTTTTTACGGGAGGATTTTTGTAGTTCCAAAGGCATCGGGCGGCTGGCGGCCAGTGTTGGATCTTTCTGCGCTCAACCGCTTTCTGCCCAGCATCCACTTCAAGATGGAGACCCCTCTCTCGATCCGCCAAGCCGTACGGAGAGGCGATTGGGCTGCATCAATAGACTTACAAGATGCTTATTACCATATCCTTGTCCACAGAAGGGACAGACGGTTTCTGAGGTTTGTGTGGAGGGACAGGGTTCTGGAGTTCAGGACCCTACCGTTCGGCCTCTCCTTGGCCCCCATGGTATTCACAAAGGTGGTCAGGGAGCTAGCAGGTCTCGCCAGAGGGCGAGGCATTCGAGTCAGCTGCTATCTGGACGATTGGCTCGTCCTGGCCGAATCAAGGGCTCTGTGCGCTGCCCACACAGAGGAACTTATTGCCCTCGCTCAAAGTCTCGGCTTTGTCCTCAACGAGGAAAAGTGCGACCTGATCCCCTCCCAAGAATTCACCTTTCTGGGAATGTCTTTCGACACGAGGTCCTACATAGTGCGCCCGTCAGAATTACGGATCACGAAGCTCCTGGCCACTCTGGCCTCTCTCAGAGCCAGTCAGTCTGCCTCAGCCCAAGCGCTGTCTTCCCTGTTGGGACAATTGGAGTCCCTAGCTTCTCTGGTCCCCCTTGGCAGGCTCCACAAGCGGCCTTTACAGAGGGGATTCAGGCAGCGCTGGTCCCAGTCTTCCCAGCCATGGGATTTTTCCATCATTTTGGGGGATTGGTTCCTGGCAGCTACGGAGGTTTGGCTGGCCCAGGACTTTCTACGAGCAGGTGTACTGATCTCTCCACCAGTTCCAGAGGTGGAGCTATACACAGATGCTTCCAGCAGGGGATGGGGGGGTCATGCCGACTCGCTGAGCACCTCGGGGACTTGGACGCCAGCAGAGTCCTCCCTTCACATCAATCTCCTGGAAATGATGGCCGTGTCTCGGTCCCTGATAGCCTTCCAGGGGTATCTCAAGAACAAGTCAGTTCTGTTGTTCACGGACAACACAACTGTCTCTTTCTACCTGAACAAGCAAGGAGGAGCCCGCTCCCAGTCGCTGTCCCGGGCTGCAGAAGAGACTTTGCTTTGGTGCCAAAGTCAGGGGATCGTCCTCCTGGCTCGGCACATCCCCGGCAAACTGAATATTCTGGCAGACTCTCTGAGCAGATCGCATTGCGTGCTGCAGACAGAGTGGACTCTGAGTCCCGAAGTCCTCAAGCCGGTATGGCAGATCTGGTACAAGCCCATGGTCGATTTATTCGCGACCAGGTTCAACTTCAGGCTTCCTGTATACGTCAGTCCGGTGCCAGACCCTCAAGCTCTGGCCATAGATGCCTTTTCCATCTCGTGGACGGGCATGTGGGGGTATGCCTTCCCCCCTATTCCGATTCTTCCCAAGGTCATCCGGAAAGCCAGGACGGAGAAAGCTGCCCTAATCCTGGTGGCTCCCTTCTGGCCCAAGCAACCGTGGTTTCCAGAGCTGTTGGAGCTTTGCCACGAGCAACCGTTGGAGTTGACAGTGCGACCCAGTTCCCTTCGGCAGCCCCGGTCAGGCATCCGTCACCAAGATCCGAGTCTTCTTCGACTTCACGCCTGGAAACTGTGCGGGCAGCATTGCGTTCATCTGGATCCTCCGATCGTGTCATAGAGTTGATTTGTCAGGCCCGTCGCAGCGGTACCGAAGCTGTCTATGGGCACAAGTGGGCCAGGTGGCTGGCTTGGTGCAGGGATAAGAGTGTAGAGCCCACTCATCCCTCTTCTGCGGAATTGGCCAATTTCTTGGCCTGGCTGTCGTCAGATCAAGGCCTCTCCGCTAGCACAGTCAGGGGTTATCGGTCTGCCATCTCCACCACTGTGCGTCAGTTAGGGGGTACAGGCTTTTCCGAGGATCAGCTCTTACGGGACCTTTCACGTGCCTTACTGCTGAAAGAGTCTCGTTCCCCGCGGAGGGTCCCAATGTGGGATTTGTTCCTTGTTCTCTCTGTCTTGAAGTCCGCTCCTTTCGAGCCTCTCTCTCAAGCTCCTCTTAAGCTCCTGACTTATAAGACAGTGTTTCTGCTGACGCTAGCTTCAAGCCGTCGCAGAAGTGAGTTGCACGCCTTAAGTGGCCTGGCAACTGACATCGCTTTCGAACCGGATGGTTCTGCGTCTCTACGCTTTCTCCCAGAGTTCCTTGCGAAGAACCAGACTCCGGGCGTTCCTTCTCCTCTCCTCGGAATCAAACCTCTGCCGCTGGCTGAGGATGATGTGGATTACAGCCTCTGCCCTGTTCGCGCTCTGAGG
>JAWQFJ010022816.1:22500-32500 GCA_034096865.1 Theodoxus fluviatilis | reverse complement strand
CTGCCTAAGACACTCTGAGAAGATTATTTGTCGACATGACTGATGGCGGAAGAAAACGGTGTAAGACCTGGTCGGAAGGAGAGCAAGGGAATCAGAGGGGCTGGGCTTCAACACTGCCAGAGGGCATTCCACTCTGAATGGATTTCCCTTTTTCAAGCTCAACGTAAGTTGCCGAGTTACGACAACTTGAATTAGTGTTTGCATTTTGATAAGTTCCAGGCACTGACTCAAACAAGGAAGCAAAATGAATGCAAGACTGAGAGGAGAGAGAAAAATTCCCATGAACAATTACAAGTCTGCCAATAACAACCAATAATGACGTTGACAAAGAAAAGAAAGCTATGACGACGATGATGCTGCAGCAGCAGCAGCAGTAACAACAACAACAACAACAACAACAACAAAAGAAAGAAGAAGAAGAAGAAGAAGAAGAAGAAGAAGAAGAAGAAGAAGAAGAAGAAGGAGGAGGAGGAGGAGGAGGAGGAGGAGGAGGAGGGGGGAGGAGGAGGAGGAGGAGGAGGAGGAGGAGGAGGAGGAGGAGGGAGGAGGAGGAGGAGGAGGAGGAGGAGGAGGAGGAGGAGGAGGAGGAGGAGGAGGGAGGAGGAGGGAGGAGGAGGAGGAGGAGGAGGAGGAGGAGGAGGAGGAGGAGGAGGAGGAGGAGGAGGAGGAGGAGGAGGAGGGAGGAGGAGGGAGGAGGGAGGGGGGAGGAGGGAGGAGGAGGAGGAGGACAAAGGTAATAGCGATGACGACAACAGTAACACCGACAAATTGCTTGCATAGTTTTCCGTTCGATCCTACATTTTTGCTACTGAAAGTCAAATGGTATTGACTAGAATAGTTTTATGTCGGTCCGACTGTGCGGTGTGAATGAATCTTTGATGTACCGTATTGGCCTTCAAGGATGCTTACATTGTCTGATCGGTGCTACTTCTGAATCAGCACACGAGAGACACCCCCCCCCCCCCTTTTAAGATATGTGGCTGAGCGAGAGAACACGGCTAAAGTCGGCCAAACAGTTTTCGAGCAAACGTCGAGAAAAGGTCATCAGTGCATTATTTCACGTATCTATTTTCCCTAGCTACATTACTGTAAACAATTTAAGATTTCCTCTTTGAACATCTATGATTTTTTTCTGGAATATGCATGGTTGAATAAATGAAACTGGTTGAAGCACCTCATTTTGCCATGTTCTTCTTTAACCTTGCTTTCTCGTGCACCGTCAGACTTTGCCGACAACTCGAATGACGTTCTTCATACCCAAATGAGATCATTTTCTTTTGGAAGTTCAAGAACATATCCTTGAAGCATAGTTTTGTCATTGAAACGGTCATTAGTGGGTTTTCTTTTTCAGGAAAGATAAGAAAAGTTTAATAAATAATGTGGTCATCTTTAATTTTTTTGCCGATTATTAGATGATTGATTGTGGTTCTTGATTTGACAAAGAAATTGGTAAAATAAATACTGACCTCGATAGTTATGCAGATTGAATTGCAATGGTTGCAAACTGCATTATCTGGAACGGATATGATAAAGCGCATCCTGTTTTCTGTTTGAAAAGTAAACATTCACAGACCACTTTTAATGCGTGCCACAGTAAAGTCCGCTGAAAAATGCGACGACAAAATATCAGCGAGAGCTTCATATCTAGAATGTCATTAATATCATGGTCTTGAATCATTCCACCCGATAAAAATAAGTTGTCTGGGTTTCTTAAATTTAAGACGACTGGTGGAAATGATTTCACCAAAACACATAGTGGTAATGAATCTCTAGATCAGACACTGATAGACAAAAACATATGCAAAAGACAAGAAATGTAATAGAATGTGAACATTATGGATCGCCAGTTCGTTTTGCTGTCTTTCTTTCCACAGAATCCAGAACGTCAGGGCTTCTTGTCTGGTAAACATTTTGCGAAGTACTATTTTCCCCTTTTGGAAATAGATGAGACTTCCTTTAGGCACTTTGTTTTTTTTATAATAAATTGGTGTTCTCCGTGCAGGAAACAGGCAGACATATTCGAAAATGGGTAAACAATTCTTGATTGCTTACACCTTTGTTGAAGTTGCTGGAGACAGCTACAAAACTTTCCCATTTACTGCACTGGTACCTTGCACCGAAACTGTAGCAAAGCATTCCTTTTACGATGTGCAATCTTTCGACTTGACCAGACATACCAACACCGAGTGACCTAAGGTGCATGACTAACAGGATACGGAGGGTCAGGCAATGTTTGTGCTAAGAATAGCTTTTGCCTATATGAGATCCCCCTCCTCCCCCTTTCTCGAATCTCCATTTCCCCAGCACCAGTGCTCCACAGCCAGTCTTCGTTCTCTCCGTTTTGCCACGCACTCTTCCAATAATGATTGGCTGACTTCCACAGTACTTTAGTTGAGTTACGCCGATTTTATTTAGATACATACAGACGTAGATACTTTCTTCTTGGAAGGGAGTTGCTCTCGTCCAGCACATATAAGACAAACCAGTCTAAGGATTGAATATATGCAGAAAGAAACGTTTTAAATTGCATTTTTAAGACAGGAAAATGCAAAGGATTAAGAAAAACCTATTTTATTTTTCACTGTTCCCTACTCGCAGCCTTCCCACCCCCACTGTGCTCCTCTCCGCACTTGTTGCTGATCCTGCTTGTTGAAACGAAACCGCTCTCATTCATGAGCCATGCTGTTTCCAAGCTTCAGTCCTATGGCATTAACAATGTTTATTAGTCTGAAACAAAACATTTTCTTAATTGCTAAGTTCTTGTTCTTGCAAATCGAAGCCGCTTCCCCGATGACAGGACCTGTTTACAGGAAGGAAGGTGGCAGTTTGAGTAGTTCCGGATATCTGCGGCTTTATTAACTGTTTTCTCATTATACAGGTCTCCCAAAGGTAGTATAGATGTCTTCAGTAATGTTTATGCTTTTCTACTGATTCTTTTCAGTTGTATCTTGTTAATAGCGTTTGAGCTGTTGTACCATGTTAAGAATCTACGTCCATACGCTCTGGATGGTAGCCATAGAAAAGGCCTTGAAGGCATTCTCGTCCAGATCGAATTGATGCAGTCTTCTTCGTAGATGAAGACGCTGTCTGCATGTTTTCATACAAGTGGATCCAAAGTCTTAAAGTTAGCAACATTCATTCCTTCGGAGGTTTTAAATGGCGTCTAGAGAAGAGCGGAACGGTACTTCTGAAACCTGTGGCGGTTTTTAATTGAGAAAGTAAACTGCGTTTTCCCGCAGGACATCACAAGTAGATCCAAATACTGGAGGATGATGTGCTACCAGAAATTACGTGACAGCGGCGGTGCAGAATGCCTTCAAGAGCTTCCTAATTACATCAGTTATTCCAAGTGCACTTGGCGTTGATCGACCGGCTCGTGAACCCGGATAAGCTTTCCAGATTCGGTGCCTAGTGTTGACGGGACGCAACCATCCTGTCGGCAGGTCGTCTCACTACTCCAGCTGTCTTGGAAAATTACCTGGGTTCCTCCATGCCTGTAAATATCTTGTCGGGTGCGGGTCAGGGGTAAAAATTCAACCGAAGCCTGCAGCCTGTTCTCTTCCTCAACTTTAATTGACTTGGCGCGCTTTTCTGTTCTGTCTTCTTTTGGAGCTGCGAAATGTTGATGGGCGGACGTGAGGTTTTAGCGGCAGGAACGGATGGAAATTGTATAACAGGCCATTAGAGCTCTCCTGCTGCCTCGTAGAATGAAAGACATGGAAGAAGGCTGCCCCAACGTTCATCCCTCAAGAAGATGGGCGCCCTAGTGTACACTCTTTGACAGTTTGTGGGATTCCCCAGGTCCTTTCAACACACCATAGCTTCTGGCCGGGAACTTAACTCTCCCAGCGGAATTCCACGCAGATGGCTCTCAGGGGCAGAGGAACGAAGAGGACTGGCTTATGATAAATGAGAGGGTTTACTCTCGGGTATTTTCATCGTTGGTCTGGTATCATTGGTACTGCAGGATCTCGAGTCAGAAAGAGATAGTTATTTTCCCTGCTGTGAAAAGCTTGTGCGCTTTATTGGCGTATCTGATTTGTGGATTTCTCGTCAAAGACAAAAGCGCCGAAAGTAGTACTGTCTAAATTGTTTAACCAAATTCTTCCGTTTAATTGATCCAAACGTTAAAGAAATTGACAAGAAAATATAGATTTACTGAAAATTGCACGATTTTGCACAACGAGCGAGAATTATAATGAATATACATTACAGGCAAATGATGTAGTCGCTTAGTCTTCTTTTCAAACATTACTACAAACAGCAGCGACGATGACGACGACGACAACATCAACAACACATACATACATGTACGAGCGCGCTAACACACACGCGCGCGCGCATGCACACACACACACACACACACACACGAAAGGGGGCGTTGTACAAAAGGCACAAATACGTCTTTTCGCCCATATGGACTTCTTGCAGCCGAAAGCAGGGTCTGTATTCCAGTGAGCCCCGAAGAATTGGGTGGCGATGATGGGTGCGTTGGGAATGGCTGGGGTGGGGATGGGGTTTGGGGATGGGGGTGGAAGGTGGTTTGTTGACGGGGTTAAAAGTGAGACGGGGATGTGTACGGGGAAAGCAAGGTTATAGAATGGAAGGAGGCTCACTCTCGGGCAGGGCCCA
This sequence comes from Theodoxus fluviatilis, assembly GCA_034096865.1. NCBI lineage: Eukaryota > Metazoa > Mollusca > Gastropoda > Cycloneritida > Neritidae > Theodoxus > Theodoxus fluviatilis. The sequence continues at coordinate 27,868 of JAWQFJ010022816.1, read as the reverse complement.
GCAGTCTGGGTAGAGAGCAGCACTTTGCACGCCACGGGACCAAGTGCTGCAAGCTGCCCTGGACGCATCAGGCGATGGCGTTGTAGCAGAAGTCAACAATTGAGGGGCTCCCCACCAGCTTCTGGCATTTATGCACACCACTAGAGAGAAAAGGTGTGTGTACGAGGTGAGATTTAGAGGGTTAAGGCAACAGATTGCTCTCCGTGGAGGGTTTTCCCGCCGTTGAAGGTTCAATGGCCGGTCAACTGGGCGAGATATCCAGGATTACTTACCTCTACAGAGTGAGGCGTGCTTGGGTATATTGAGAATGAAAACCCTTCGTGATGTATGCAACACGGGATATGCATTCAGATTGACGCCGTGCTTTCAGTCATTTCTCCTCAAGTGATAATAACCTCGATATAGAAGCATATAATTTATGGAGGACGATGTGAGGGTTGAGATGTGAGAAGGGATGAGTTAGATGTGAGAAGGAATGAGTTAGATGTGGTCAAATAAAGACATGACACCCCATGATGAGTTTGCTTTAAGTCGGTTTGTGTAAATTTAGGAGAAGAGACAGATGTGCCTTCAATCATTAAATATATTAATATTGGTCCACATATTATGTCGCTACTAAGTGCATTTTCCACGACTTGAGAAACACATTTCAATAGTTTGTAGATGAAGATCGTAATACGGAAGAATACTAGGGCTGAATATCGACGTGAGTGCTGTCCCCTTACAACCTCCAACAGCTGACTTGTCTACTTGGCTGCGTGTTGAGCTTCAAAATGACTAGGTAAACATCGAGAATTGGGCATCCCTCATTTTTTGCATTATTTTGCCATTCATATCTATTGCATTCCAACCATTACGTAGACTTAAATCCCCCAAGAAGGACTATTATGGAAGGGATTGTAATTGTTTTGAGAGCAATGAGTGCCAGTGACATATTGAAGCCTTCAGTAATTCTCAAGGCAATGCGTTCTCCCAGTCACGTTATAAACCTCTTGCGAGCAGAAACTTTTGTTGATTATGTATGCAGCCCTTAAGTCAGTGACGAATACCATAAATAATTCGTATAACATTTTCTAAGTATTTGAGCACCAGTAGCGCTATGTGTTTTATATCTTACATCGTATATTTCCCGAACCGGCTGGATTATCCACTTATGATTGATTCTTTCGTTCCCATTGGATCACAAAACACGGTTCAGACAAATAGTTTATCGAATATGCGTCGTTTTTCCTATGTGGTCTCGTTCTCCCGTCTGAAGTATTCACATAGCAGGAGCCATGCACTACGCGAACTTACAAAGGTCGACAAGAACGATGTTTGCTCCTTAAGTCGTTCATGGAAAAAAAAGTCTGTATTAGCAATGCCCTTCCCTAGTACACCCATCGGCCATTGACAGGAAAATATGGATTTGGCCTTGGAGGATGAGCATGACCCCATCATCACGGCGGATGAAAGTTGTGCACTGATTTGCACTCCTCTCAGTTGCACCTGTATCCCCTACAGTCAGTCTGCAACACATGTCAGTCTGCAACATGACAAACTGCTCGATTTTTACATTTCTTTTTCGTTTGCAACACCTTCCTGCCATATACATAGTAAACAAACAAACAAGCGCCATCCCAGCTTCCTTATAGCTGGGTTTGGCCATGACTGGTGAGTATGGTGTAAGGTTTACGGCCTCAGCCGAAGATAGGCATCTGCAACATCGATCATCAGAGATGTAAATGACGCTTTCATCTCGTCGAACGTTGTCGGCAAGACGTTGGCACCCACCATAACTCAGGAATATATTCCTTTGAAGAATGCGCCTAAACTCATCGAGGAATATGTTATCCACTCCCCGTAATAAGGCTCGTGTTATTATTATATTTTACGCGTAGAGACTCGAGCATCGCATTTCGTGGAGAAGTTCTAGGTCGGCTGATTTATATTTTGTTTGGATGTCTGCCTGATCGTTTCGAAGCAAGAACTTGTTCCCTGATGAACCATCCCAAACGCGTGTGCGTTTCCATGCCACGTCTGAGTAGTGGCTCCACCTCTGTCTGCAGACAGGTTAGAGGGTGCGACTCCAGTTTTGCCGTTTTCTGTCAGAGGAATGTTCCAGAAAACCGCACGTGTTAGGTGCGACCGCACTATGCTGTCTTTTTATTGCAGCAACAATCTATCCGAATGACTGAGACACTGCGATGGTGGAGAAACATGTGAAGTTGTTTTGTCTAAAAACGTATGCCGCTGTGTTGTGTTTATGGACGTTATCGTAAATGGAGGAGAGAGGCGTCATCACAAAAGCCACACTTTTGTAGTGGATCTCACCGTCGAACGTGATTTATAAACAAAAAGTCATTGCCGCAGACAGATACTATTTAAAGCGCAACAATCTTATGGGTTTCACGTATGCATTTAACCCCAGTGACGTTGCCGATTTTAATCTCAATCACCAGAGAGCTCAAACTGCCTCATTTTGACACCAACGGAAGATGACGTATAGTGTGGAACAGCAACTGCAACAGCAGTTGGAAGGATTCGTTCAAAGATGAAACCAATAAGAAGTGAAGCCGACCATGTAGAAGCAAAGGTTTCGAAGTTCTATCCAAGTCACATGAATATGTGGAGTCCATCTGTAAAGGTACCCTTACGTCTAAACATCTTTCATTGTTGTGGGCAGGAATGGACCACTCCAAAGCCAGGTTGCATGAGCCTCCAGAAGATTCTTCATAATTTCCTAAATTTGAGATTTCCACATCATGTTTATGTTGACGGGGCAATTCAGTTCTATGTACAATTCACCCTCCAATCAGACGCTTCATCAAGTCATAACATCGATAAAAGCATTGATGTGCACGTGAGATTTAATAGCGAGCTGCATAAATAATGAAAAAAGTGACAACAGGGTTGTAGAGGATGGATTGAGTTATTATCGTTGGCGATCGCTTTTTAAGATTCTGTCATGGTTGTGTCAATGGCTGAAATAATGTTTCCGACAGCGCCTGCCTTTTACACACAAAGTAATTACGAAATCTTACAGTGGAGCCTATTAAAATGCAGATAATGCACTGGGCTGGCCGAGCACTGATTGGTATGGAGAATTCATTCATGAACAAAGCCGCTCAGCATGAATGCCTACAAATACCCTGACTTTTGTTGTAAGGTCAACGTCTTGTCAATTGTCTGCTGGCGAAGTGCGGGGAAAACACGCGAGTCGTAGTTCTTCTCATGTGAAAAGTTGTATGCAAAAGATTCCAAGCAAATGGACCTTGGAGTTCAATATTGTTCTTTAAAAAATACGATAATGGTTGAAACAATGAGCAGTTACACCGGAAATTAAGGAAAGTCCAACTGATTTCAAATTTGTCCTTGAGCGAAAGTTTTTTTAATCCAATTCAACTTGTCAATCACATGAGGCGCACTTTGCGTTTTAGCTTTTATCTTTAAAAAATATTCGGAAGGATTTATCTTTTGAAAATAAATATTCGAAGGCGAAATTTTACAGATGCATAAGAGAGACACCAACTTCAGGACCTAGTAGAATAGTGACCTCTGCGTCTAATCAATGAGGTCAACTGAAACTGTGAGCAGTCGCTGACGCCGCCAACAGGAAACGAAGAAAGTCGCCCACATAAAGTATTCATGAAGAAGGGCTGGCCTCACTGAAATCGAGTATCAGCACCTCCTTCCTTCCTTGACGACCTTCACCCTTCGCCCCTCCCCCTCCCCCTCCCCTCCCCCTCCCCCTTCCCCTAGTCTTTTATTCATTTCACTCTCCCTCCTTTCCCAATCAGACTTCCCTCTCTTCCTGTTTCCCCCTATTCGATAACTCGGAAAATGTCAGCAGTTTGAGATGCCCTTCACAGAGAGACTTACTGACCATGTTTTTCGGTATGCCCACCAGGTCTGCATTGGATCGTAAGGCTCCAATTAGCGGCATGCTGTCAAGGTCGTGTCATGTGATGATTTATGTTTCCTGTTTACCACGCTGTTCTAACTCCCTTTCTGTCGTCGGTCATTGGCTTGCTTCCCATGCGAATCACTTGGACTCAGTTGTTTACGCTTCACAGGACCAACCCAATGAAGTCAAATGGGGAAACGACAGTGTTAATTTCACTGATTATAAACATGGGGAAGACTTTGTGATGCGTCGCGTACTATTTCAATAAGAGATCTGTGAGCTGCACAATATACAACGTTGATGCAGAAACAAAGACAACACATGTTCGACGGTATATACGTTTAAGGAAACCTAACTGTCCTCCTACAGCTACATGATCTGAGGCTGGAAGCCGTGTGGTTCGTGTGGCATTAGTGCAATTTTTACGATTGTGAGCACTGTGTTGTGCACCAACTCTATTGAGCATCAAGAACAATGAACTGATGAAAAAGATATATATAGAGAGCATATGATACGAAATAGCCTAAAAACGTTTGGAAAAAGATGTAATAAAGTAATGTTCCATAAACGCAATTTCTATGAGGCAATATAATGGGTTCTGAAGACACATTGGGGTCGTAAAATACTTTAAAGGGCCTTACCAAACAGAAACATGAATGAAACCATTGGGTCGAAAATGAAATTCTTGAAGCAGTATTACACTGTTCTTCCGGACCTCCAAGGACTTAGGAAATCTTACTCACATCTCGACATGCAAAGGACAATACGAACTCAAATCCGCTGGTGAATATTTCAGTGACATAAAAGTAGTCAGATGTGTTTTCCCTGGACATCTTTGCTGAAACAAGAAAAGAACTTCTGACTCAATGTTACAACCAACCCCAAAGCGTGCCGAAAGACAAGGTCGTCCAGAAACCTGAGCGTACTCTTCAGTATTTGGTGTGGCATGATGTTGCAAAGAACCCTCCGGTCTTTGTCAGGCGGGCGCCACGTACTGGTCTTGCCAGGCGTGCTGAAGGTCGTGGTGACAAGCTTGGAAGCAGGTGTTTCTGGAAAGCGTATTTATGAAGCTCCGGCAGCCGACATTCTGGCTCCACTCTTAATGTAGTGCCGTCACCCGCAGCTGCTGTGTACAACAGAGCCATCCTTTTCACTTGTCTGCCTGTCGGAATGCTTGACGACCCGTCTGTCTGTCCGATCGTTTGTTTGTATGTGCGTGTGTAAGTTTATGTGTGCGTGTGTGTCCACCATCAGTCTGGTGCAATCGAAGTGTTTGTGATCAATGTGTGTACTGTATAAGCGATTTAGTCGGTCAGCCAGTCGGGAATGCACTTCAGTACGCGAGTCAGTGAGTCTAGCAGTCAGTCAGTCACCTTTCTTTCTCTCTTTCTTTACTTCCTCACTCACTCACTCACTCACTCACTCACCCACTCACTCACTCACTCACTCACTCACTCACTCACTCACTCACTCACTCACTCA
>JAWQFJ010022816.1:0-15000 GCA_034096865.1 Theodoxus fluviatilis | reverse complement strand
GGGAGAGGAACACGTTTTATCTTGACAAGGGCTCTGTGATCATCAGAGGGGCGGCACTCACACTCGCAGCGGCTATTCTTCCCGGTGTTGTTGCTCATCTACGTTTACCTTCACTCCAGGCTTAGGTCTGAAATCATTGGAAGTGCTTTGCTGGGGCCCAGTCGTTGCTCTCTCTGCACTGAAGTTAATACACAGCACAGAGCAGCCCCGAGTTGCGCCGTGGCGGCGCTTTAAAGCGATGGACAGGAGCAGCGCTTGCGCCGAGAAACGCTTCGCTAAATTTCCCGCTCATCACCGCTCGCAAGCGAAGCGTTTGAGCGGCGCAAGCGCTGCTCCTGTCCATCGCTTTAAAGCGCCGCCACTGCGCAACTCGAGGCTGCTCTGTGCTGACAGCAAACGAGAACGCAATGGGTTGGCATGCGACGTTTCCGTGTCACATTTCCATCCTCCCTGCATGGTCGCTTTTGAGGTTGTGCGTCACAGTTTTACTACTCATGGTGTACTTTATCAATGTGGAATCCGCAAAGGTAAACAGCAAACACGCTTGCTTATCTTGAAAACTTAAAATTTCCTAACGAGATTTTACGCTGAACTTTTCCCTTGCTATCACTTTCCAAACCTGCAGCTGAACTTCATTACTGTCGTATTTACATCTGTCCTACTTCTTTCCCCCACACACCCCTGCATTCAGACACGCTCTCTCTCTCTCTCTCTCTCTCTCTCTCTCTCTCTCTCTCTCTCTCTCTCTCTCTCTCTCTCTCTCTCTCTCTCTCCAAGCACCTCATCCCGGCTCTGGGCAGTATACCACGTCACGTGTTGAAGTGGCGTAGGAATAAAGAGGTGGGCAGTCCAAGTCAGTATTTGGATCCGTCGTGGTTTTGTCAGGAAAATCCCCTGCTGCGTAGTTCTTTCACAGACGATCTCATGAACTTGCTTTTCTTAAAAATTAACAGTGGCTATTATTGGCACGATGTGCTGTAGGCCCCAGTGTGACGTCATAAAGCAGAGAACATGACGGCTTGATGGTGACAGCGCTTAGTAAATAAATGAATAAAAAGACTCAGCCCCGTCAATCTTGTCAGTAACGTCGCTGCAAATCGCTGTTCTTTTCCCTGATGTCAACTAACCGTGCCACAGCAACATACCCGGTGGCGAGGACTTTTCCCGTGTCACAGCTGGATACAGCTTCGTATCAGCTGGGCGCGAGATGTTCACAGGTTTTGTTAATCAATTTAGAGTTTACCGCTGGAGGCTCTCCGATAAGAAGAGCTGTGATCCAATCATTCCAGACCTGCAATTTCCTCTAGGCCATGTAATCCCACCTTTGTTTATCAGCTCAGCGACAGGTTTTTTTTTCACACCCAGTTTGGCTGGGCCGCGAACTCATTACCGAGGACCCGACGGCTTGTTGAAGTTGAGGTTGGAGACATAAAAAGAGCAGGAAATGTCGTGGCCGAAATAATTGATTATCTCCGTCTTTCTTCGCGGTAGATTGCAAAGTGCCACCCACTTTAACATCTCCCACGCAGAGAAAAAGGAGTGCATGCGCTACCTTTGAATATTGACTCTTTGCAGTATAGTTGATGTAAACATTGTATAGTCAGTGTTTCTTTCAGAGTGTCCACCTTCCCCACCCCCTTCCCTCCTTTACCCCTTTGCCATGGGTAGGGGTTAAGAACAGAGCTACCGCGACTCCCTGCGCGATTCCTTAAAGGCGAAGAACTAGGGACATCAAGAACTAGCTTGCTCTTACTCTAAGCAGCTCTAGTTGTGATTTGTGCCGTCAACTGCCTTGCATAGCCTACAAAGGCTGATAGGCGGTAAAGCCTCATCCATCCATCCATCCATCCATCTATCCATCCATCCATCTATCCATCCATCCATATATCCATCCATCCATCCATCCATCCATCCATCCATCCATTCATTCATTCATTCATTCATTCATTCATTCATTCATTCATTCATTTATTTATTCATTCCCTCCGCTCGTCTGGCCGTTAGTGCTTCTGTTGCAAGCAGTGATCCAGAGGACTATTGTTACAGCCAAAAGAACCATCACCCACCTCTGCCGTTGGCGGTGACGACTTTTACCGTGACACTGCAAATCAAATGCTACAGTTACTACAATAAATACCGCGAGTCAACTAGACAATGAAACCTACTCCGGCAACCACTATTCCCACACCTGCTACTGTTGCTGCTAGTACTAATAATAATACTGCTTCTGTTGTCACTACCACCTCCACAATAATAAAGACAACAACAGTTACTAATACTGCTGCTGCATTCAGCGTGGCTGAGACTGCATGTTCCATAACATGCATACCACCGTTCGGAACACAGTCTCGGCCATGCTGAATGGCATTCAACATCGTTGAGTGTATTCCTCCGCTTGTTGTGATACACACGGATACTGGCAGCCATCTTTTCGTCAATTCGTTTTCTAAACATCGATTTCCCATAAATGTAAGACTTGTATGCGGTAAAATTCGATTCACAAGAGTGTAATGGTGTGAACTCTACTTGTTATAAGGACTTTGAATTCAACAGCAACAATTATACTTCATCGTGCGAGTAAGGCAACCAATCCCGTCTGCATAATGATAATCGTTTGGACCTATGGCTATACACCCAGAAACCCGCTGAGTGCTTTTACTGATAAGGAATCATTAATTCAATGTATGCTTAGAAGGATTAAACTTAGAAAAACTGCTTCTGAGCTCTCCGATGATATCGAACTTCGGAATCGGACGGATTCCTACAGAAGAAACTTCCATTCAATCAACATTCAACACAGACAACACTGTCAAGAGTGAGTAAAATCTTAGTTCTAGATGCATGGTGTGTTGTGTTTGGATAATTCAGTCATTTCAGACTGGACTGTGGGGAGGTGGGAGGTGTTCAGACGAGCATCTTGATCTCCCCTTCCCGCACACCCTTCCCTCCTTTTTCCCTATATCCACCGATTTTCAGTTAGCAACGGAATGTAGGTTAAATCACTTACCATCAGTCGATACACGAATGATCGAAGTGTGGACTTCAGCAGCTATAAAACAGTGTGAAGGTAGTTAGACCACAGGTTCTGGCCAGAAAGCATTTACTGGCGAGAGTATAACCATAGATTAACGTCACCAGCCCGGAGCGATAGGAATCTTTAATTTTCGCTTGTTTATACTACTATTACTAGTTCCAAAGATTGTGTATACACGTGTATACACAAAATCGCACGTGCTCAAGACAGTTTGCAACCTTATAGACGACGTTCGCGCTAAAAGTAGTTCTCAAATGATTTCCTGAAAATCTCATAGATTAGTTTTATTAGAACATCAAATTTGTGCTTATCTATCGGGATAAATAATTGGAGTGAAATAGAATCGTATCTTTTTACTCTCGATGGTCTTTTGATCATGTCGAATTTTGATTGGTAAAACCATTGGAATGTGGAGCCGAAGTCACGTGACCAACCTGTATCAGAGATACTATCTCTGTGTTCAGAATACTGCTGCCGCTGTTCCTGGTGTTGCTTATCTGGCATTGCAGCTGCATTTGCTGTTACTGCTGCTTTTACAACAACAACAACAACAACAACTACTACTACTACTACTACTACTACTACTACTACTACCACCACCACCACCACCGCTGCCACCACCACCACCACCGCTTCCACCACCACCATTACCGCCACCACCACACTACTACCACCACCACCACCACCACCACCACCACCACTACCACCACCACCACCACTACCGCCACCACCACACTACTACTACACCTCCTACCACTATTTTTACTACTATTGGTCACTGCAGCTGCAGCTGCTGCTACTTTTGTATTTACAACATTAGCAGCAGCAACAGTAACAGCAACATCATCATCAACAACAACAACAACAACTACAACTACTACTACTACTTCTATTACTACCACTACTACCACTACCACCACTACCACTACTACTACCACTACTACTACCACTACTACTACCACTACTACTACCACTACTACTGCCACTACTAGTACCACTACTACTACCACTACTACTACCACTGCTACTACCATTACTACTACTACTACTACTACTACTACTACTACTACTACTTCTACCACTACTACAACCACTACAGCTATTACTACTACCACCACCATACCAGTCAAGGCCGTCACCTAGGGTTCCTCTCAAGGTCGATCTCTCAGGGGCTTGACCTCTATGACCTTCACAATGAGACCTTGGGGAGTCCCGGACCGCTTCAGCACACCAAGGTAAGGTGGAAACGACAGGCGAGTTGAAAACGAACGATGACTAAGTGTGCTGTAAATCAGAGTTACTGACAGCCTCTCAAAGGAAGTCATTACAACCTAGACGGGACGCCTCGTTCATTGCTACGAGGGCCAAACTTTATCCTGGCATTAACGTTTGCGGTCCTCCTTGTACACAGAAGAGAGCAGACAGGCGGAGTAAGGCAATTCGACTTTCGTAGATTTTTGTTGGCAAGCGCGGCCTTTCAAGTGGACGAGAATTCGGTAGACAGCTCTCCATCAACCAGAAGGACAGCCAGGCGCTGACAGTAGACACTGGGCTGTTTTGGACTCAAGTATTTCAACTGTCCTTCCCGAGAGGTGCTCGATGACATCTTCCTGCCTGTCTCCTCTCAACGGAGGTATCTAGACGGAAGTAGCCGAGTGGTCTCAACTGTCTTCAGCAGGCTCCTCTTCATTCTGCCTTTCCCTCTCTATTATTTCTGTTCCCGAGCTTCCGATGCACCACCCTTCTGCTGGCAGACAAGGTTGTGGCTGTCAAGTTAGAAGGTAATAGGCAGGACCTCAGGAACAATCACTCCATCTTTGCCATATACTTATAGTGGAAATCTGTGAAGATAAACGGGTAATGGCACAGAACGTTTGTAACCTGTTTGCCACTCTTTAATATAAAAAAGTCTGATTTGATGAGCCATACAGATTTCTCTTGGGTTTTTAAGAATCTAAGAAATCTCTCATTTTTGTTACTGAATATGTGTTCAAAAGACGTGGCTGCATTTTAACTGATTACACGGAGGAAATGACTTCACAGGCAAATGACCTCTGCAGCAATCGGATGGGAATTCTGAATCTAGGGTTTTCACGAAGTGATGCCAACCTGCTGGCATAATCTTAGAAATGATATTTTTAAAAAACTGGCAACAGAGTGAGATATTATATTTGGGCACCCCAAGGCACTTGGCTTGTAAAAACCACTAAAGTACCGGCATTTGTTGTTTGAATGAGAGATTATGATGCCTTGATAAGTTTCCGACACTGTAGTCATGACGACAGGCCTGTTAATGGGAAACTTGAAAACGCATCGATGTCCTAAAGAGTTGGACTAGAAAATTACATGAATTGCTGGTGTTATATTTGGCTTCATTGAGACACTGACAAAGAATCCAATTAGACCAGCACAAAGCTTAAGTCAGTCATCCGATACATCGTCCTCGACAGCCAGGCTCTGCGGGTTGCATTTCCGGGTCTGCAGCAATTCGCACAGCAGAAAGCTTTGCACGGACTGTCAGTTGGAGATTCCAACAATGTCTCGCGTCACATAAAAAAGCCCGTCATATCCACATGAAGGCAGTTTTAGCAGAATGCTACATCTGTCTAAGCCAGGAATCCATCTTTTCTGTGGAGTCTGGAAATGCTGTTTTCTACCCATATATACAAGTCGTGCTTGATATTGAAACAACAAAGCAGCTGTTCTCTCATGATGGCTTCTACAACAACGACTGCAGACGACCACAGGAAGGTTTTCTGTAATAAATCGCTCGTATTCAACGATAAAAAGGAATAAAATGGGCAGCTCAAAATTTCGACTCAAGAGTCTAATTCGGTTGCAGCAGACACAGATGACGAGTAAGAAACACGTCAGGAACCTGGATCAAGGAAATGGAGCAATTATTGATTAGAAAAATACACAAGTGATTTTTAAAAGGAAACCTTGTAATGTTTTTTTCATGATGGAACAAATCAAACACGTAGTAGAGAAGACGTTGCCACTCAATCCAGCTCTCCAGCATTGATCTGGACTCATGATTTTCTGGTCTCACTCAATGAGGGAGTCTGCAGTACGAGACATTTTGTATGTGAAATCAGCTAAATTCAAAGACTTTTCCGTCTTCTCGCATTCATTTCAGTCACAGGTCTGTTCTGTCTACACACACAGAAACGACCGACCCGTCACCAAGACCAAGAGCACAATGACCCACCTTCAGTCCATCACATCCACTAGCTTTCTACAGACAGGAGAATGGAAGTATCTATTTTTTCAGACTTCTTGAAGAACTTGACTACAAGACATCGACAGAGCAGAGCCTGAATTCTGCTGACGGTAACACGGGAAGTGAAGAACGTTTCACATCCCAGGGTTGCTGTAGAGTCTAGACACTTGCACTCTCGATCAGCATTCAGTGACACTCGATCTACACTTCCTTTAAAACAGATCCATTACAGGCCATTGGGGGCGGGCAGATTTTCGGGATTATGCGCGCATAAGAGGCCGTCGCCATAAAATCAATGTCTCCGCGTCGATTCCTGTGGCGCGAATACACATCATGTATCTACTGAATTCACCGTAGCACGTAACGGAAGTTCTTAGGTCAATATATAAGAAGTATCTGCATGCGCAAAAAGGTGCTCTTTCTGTGCTTATCTTCCTGCCCATCCTGAGAGAGAGAGAGAGAGAGAGAGAGAGAGAGAGAGAGAGAGAGAGAACTGAACGGATTGAACTGATCTGATCTATTGGCAGACCGACAACCCATGCCATTTGTGAACCAAGAGGAACCGGTTGTCATCGGATATTACACTTATAATCATATTCCTGCTTCATGCGTCTCTGTAGCTTACATGAATGCGATAGATAGTCCATACACATTATGCGTAGGTTCATTCCTTATGTAATTGTATCCGTCACCCAATTTTAGTTCCCGAAGTTTAAACGCATAATGGATGTACATTGAAACCGTTCTTATCATAGCAATAATGTGACCTTCAAGTAGGGTGCTAAAGTTTTTCCTTGTTTTGTCAGTCAAGAATTGGTCAAGATATTTTCCCTTAACACATCGTATTCTTAGTAGGAAAGCTGAAAGTGCTCATCTTCATCATAACTACAAAATGGACACCTTTTCGGTATGTTCATAACGTTGGTTGATTCTTAATTCATTCATCCCAAACCTGAATCGGGTGAGAATGTCTCTATATTTTAAAACCGTAACGACATATAGATATCATTCAAGTCCGACAGTCTTCTTAAAGGAAACATATTGTGCAAACCCCTCACTGTCCCGATTATTAGCGTCTCATTTCTGTCTGAAACAATGTCGCATTCGTTGCTTAAGGATTTTTATGAGCTGTCCCTCGCTCCTTATACCTCTGTCCACCCAGACACAGGCAGATCCCAATTAAGACAAGATATGTCTTTACGAAAAATGTCCATTTTCTAACATTAGGGTTTTAAGTTTTGAAGCATGTCGTTTGATTGATGAGGTAGCCTGTGGAGTGGCATCTTGCGCAACCTAAGCAGTGTAGTATTTAATCGCAATGACAGTAGTATTTATTGGTCAGGGATATCTGCCTAGCTCCAAAATGATCGGGAGTTCTCACATCTAAACCTAGAAACTTCTTGCATGCAAAGACTTGTATCTTTTCTATTTGATCCCCACTATTTGGGAATCAAAGAGTCTGAAAAAAAACCACACGATGTGTTTGTGTTGTGGAGATTCCACATAACTTTCAAAATATTCACGATTTTCAGTTTTTGAGAGAGAGAGAGAGAGAGAGAGAGAGAGAGAGAGAGAGAGAGAGAGAGTCTCCTGATGCAGGGAACATCTTGTCAAACATAGATAGTCAGAAATAATGTTCTCTACGCTTATCACCTCAAACTCCGATCACCTGACGTTGAATCAACAATCAGCGCCTAGAGGCACAACACACGATGCACGCACGCATGAAAAGAATGAAGTCTGCAGAACGCATTCATCTTCCGACGAGACAAACAGATGCAAGCAAACGATCCGATTTCAAAGTCAATCGCACTGCATTGCAAATAGCTTGCGTCGCCTCTGATAAAACGAGGTCGCAGTTTTTTGGTCTGGAGACGTGGGGAAATATCCACCGCTGTTTTTCGATACCTTCCATGTGCAGTATCTGGGCTCCATCGATGCCAGGAGATGCCAGGAGAATCTGGAAGCGGCGACCCCGAGCACGTCTCGCCATGTTTTTGTGCGAGATATCGTCCCCGTTCAGCTTCCGCCGTTCGTGGAAGGATCTCAGACGGACTCCATCAAAATAATTACCGAGTTTTCCTGCTCCAAGGCACGTTTGGCCTTTCAATAAAATGCGCCTGATCGGGAAAGTTGCTCCTCGTGTTAATCAATCAGCACCTCCGCTTTTGCTGTGTCTGGCGCTGTTATCGTGCACTGTCGGATTCGTGTCCAGATACCAACTTCCTCCTTGTCAGGCAAATGACAAGTGTGTTTAGATATATTTCTTTTCGCCGTTTGAAGGCATATTCTGTTTTTGCCTTGTCGCTGCCTTTCAGTCACGACATTTGTATGTGATACTTTATCACACCGTTCTAGCACCCAAGTTATCTTACTGCGCAGCAGAAGATTTTTGCACCCGCTTTGCGTGACAGTTTTCGTTGAGTCATATTGGACATCACATGCATCATTCTTCCCATTGCAGTTACGCTAGCTTTGTAATTCCTATTTACCGACGAACTGAAGACTTCTTTGAAGAAATGTTCTGACTCTCAAATCTCGCCACAGCCTGCAGTGAGAAATGTTTAGCATGCCTTTTTCTGTGAAAGTCAACTCCAAAGCGCTTGTTGCCCAGTAGAAATCAAATCGACCTGAAGTGATCGACATCTGAGCAAAGAGTTGCAATGTCGCCCATATTTGTCGGGTTGGGAAACCGTAACAAGAAATTTCGAACACACATCAAGCTGTGTCGTTGCATTCTGCAAAGTGGGACTTCGTGTTTCAGCGGTAGCGGTCCACGACCGAATCTTCATTCGCGCCTGCCAAGTCTGGGTCACGATGACCTGCACAGCGCTGACCTCCCATGTCTGGAAGTGAAGCAAGCGCTTGAAAGGAGAAACTGAGAGAACGTTTTGTCAACAAGGCTGCATGAAACATCTGGAAGAGCTCAGAGAACTGATTGTGTTATCTGCATTTGCTTCCGTGTAAAAATATACTGACTGGTTGCAAGAAGCTTAATCTTGGTTTAGACAGTAAGTGATGACCTATAGTCTCGACGATAGTATTCAGCATGTTATATCAATTAGTATTTGATGACACTCAAAGGAATTAGGACCGCTATTATGACTAACTGTACATAAATAACAATCAATCTAATTCATGAATGGTGTTGCCTTGTTTAAGAGAAGAGTCGGATATTATTCGGTCAATAAATAGTCACTCTAATCACTTGCCTGCAGCATTTCCCCCACACTGTTCTTTTGAGTGAGCTAGGTCAGTGGAGAGAGAAAGAGAGAAAGAGAGAGAGAGAGAGAGAGAGAGAGAGAGAGAGAGAGAGAGAGAGAGAGAGAGAGAACGTCTGTTTAACTTTGCAAAGCGGCAAAATGGAGGCAAAGTTGAACGTCAAGGTCGCACAAAAAAACTTGTGGAAAAGAGAGAAATAAAAAAAAGTTGCTGCACCCAGGAGGCATATTTTGAAATTTTGCTAATTGTTCCGTCATAAAGGCAAATTTATCCGTTTTAGCGTTTCTATGAAGATCTCTAAAAATTGTTGTGGTGATTTTTTTAACGAGTGACACTTCTTTGTCCTTTATATTCTTTCTTCACATCTTTTTCGCATTTTGTTTCAGCCGAAGTTGCTTTATTGAGAAGCTCATGTTGAATCTATACACATATCCCGACGACTGAGCTAAATCGCACTGACCATGCAAATCAATAAAAGAGGCTTTACGTTAAAGGGAAATCAGCGACACTCCCCATTGATGAATGTAAGTATTTGTAGGCTATATCTAGCCATTGGCCATCAAAATAACTAGAATTTGTCAGTGTAAGAACAAGTCAAGTATGGAGTTTCCTAGGTATTCCTCTTTTGCGAATCCAGTAGGAAGACGCGATGGGTTTCTTCCTACCCCGAACCCCAGAGGAAAGCAACACAGAGCCATGTCCAACCACCACTGTCATCGACAACGCTCTCCTTAGAAGTCTCGCATCCAGCCTACACTACATTTGACACATCGCTCTGTCTTTGCTATTGCAGAACTCTGTGCAGAATGCCAAGCAGAAGAACCTGTGCTGCCTGTGTTGCCGCTCGGGGCCCGTCAGTGCGCTGCTCTGTGTGACACAGAAGGGCTTCGTGCCAGGGGAGGCCATCCACATCAACGCAGAGATTATCAACCACTCCCGCCAAAAGATGGGCACCTCCTCCGTGGAGCTCAAAATGGTGAGACAGGGTTCGCTCTTCACGATGCTTTTGTGGGGAAAATATGTTCTGACGTCTTTCAGGTTTATTTGAGCTATGAAAACTTTCTCTGGGTGTGATAGGTGGGATGCAGGACGTTCCTGCTGAAGAACTTAACCTTACTTGGGACAGATAAGCACACACAAAAAAACACGGAAATAAGGCTCGTGGGGAAGATGGGACAGCGCACAGTTTGTAGTTTACCTTCGACTTCTTTATCACGATTGCAAAACAGTTTAGGTTCGACAAGAAAAAATAGGGTCACTGCGATGACCGTAACCCCCCCCCCACCCACCCGTTTATTGGTGGGTGGGGTAGGAGAGGAAAAAAAGTAGACCTCTGGGTGAGAACCGAACCCGCACCCTCCCTGCTTAATAGCTGATTTGTTGTTAAAAATTCGCTCTGGCTGTGGCCAACAAGGCACGGAGCTTGAGACTGTTGGGTCAGTGAGAAAGAGGCTTTCTTCCCTGCCACATGTACTCTGCGTGCATACTGTGCTGCTTGTCCCCACCTATGGTCAAGCTACTGGAGCGACCTCAAATTATCTACGATCACGTGTTCTAGCCAGTAAAGAAAATTGGGGTAGAGGTCATTTGTGCACTGTTCTCTAGTGGAAAAGTTTGCCTCAGTAAGGAGTATACTCCCGCTGCTATATGTGACCCCGTACCACGAAATGAGTTGCATCGTACCCTCGGTCAATTTTGAGTTTTGTATGAATTCTAAAAGAACATTTCATGCTCATGCGGATGTTGAAAACCGCTTTAGAGTCGGACTGTTTGCTGCAATGTTATACGCAACTAAATTGCTCACCCAAGGAAATCAACATAAAAAACAATCAACAACCCTGGACTTAAACTCTCTTTTTTTACAACTATCAACGTACCACTTTCATTGATTTGCTTTTTTCGAAGCCGTTTTATAAGCTGCAGATCCACATATCTCAGGTACTGTTTTAAAAGAATAGTCGCGGATCAGTTTTCTGTAAAGATATCAAAATCGACCATGAAGTCCCTACCCACTAAAATGGTCTGTAGCTCGATTTCGTTTAAGGTGTAATGCGGCTCGTCCCTTGTTGCGGGATTTCATACATGTGCAACACGGTTTCTTTCTTAGCGTTTTTGTTGGGCCGTATTAAAAAGAAGGAATGGGGATGAAAGAAAACAGCCGAAACTCAAGTAATGATTGACAAAGTTTTGCCGTCACATCTTTTTAATAAGGGTTAGTCAGAACACACATACACACACAGAAACACACACACACACACACATACACACACAGAAACACACACATACACACACACACACACACACACACACAGAGCGGTAGATATAGCGTAACAAATAAACAATTCTTACGGATGAGCAGTAGGTTGTAGCTGGTGGAGCTCCCAGGGGTGAAGAGAGGACAGGTGTGTCCAGCATGAAAGGTCGAGGCGAAGTGCTGTCTAGCAGGAGATGGTGGTTACGCCGTCCAAGTCGAGGAACATTCGACAGGGCTCAACTCCTGCTTTTGAAGAAGACTGTGAGGACTTGAGGAGTTTCCCAGGAGTGCACTTGCAGGAGGCCTGCGGAGGATGACGTGGCTCTGGAGAGCATCTGGAGCAGTTGGTAGCTCACAGCTATCGTGAGGTACGGGTGAAAGCTCGGAACGGTGGAACGGAGCCAAGATCATCATCTTCACCAGTTTTACAACGGTTTCTGAGATGGTGATAACCGTGCAATGAAAGAAAAAGAAGGTAGACGATGCGTCTTCTCAAATATGATGGACTCTCTGGTTCCTCGTTATGATGTTTAATGTAGAATCAAAGGACTAATGCAGCTCTCACAAAAGGCAGAAGACACGCAACCATCCTGGTAGAGCACCCCCGGGGAAATAGGGGCGGCGAGGTCTCCAGGTGGAAGGACAGAGGCAGACTGAAGACTGCGGAGTGTTAAGTGCTGCCTGGCTATAACCGCAAGCGTTCTGTATGGATTTCTCGTTGCGTGTACAAACGCAACGCCAGGGGAATTGTTACTAGCGACAGAGAAAGTTCGTGTGGTTTCCCGAGATCGTTGACAAGGAGACGGCGGAACACCTTAGTAGACTAAGTGGGGATATTTACTGAGTGAGTGAAGTGTTTAACAGAGCAAAAAGGAATCGGCACACAGTGCTTGACGAACTCGTAGTAGGGCACTGAGTAAATGAGCTTGTGTACTGTTCATGCGGCCAAAGTCACATGGTGGACCTTAGACTTGGAAGAGGTATAGAAAAAAGCGTGCTAAGTCAAGATTAACTTCGTTAATGCGTATCGGAACTTTAAGCATTCGATGTGCAGTCAGTTTGAACGATTCACACACTCATATACATGTATACTTGTTTTCCAATTATTTACTTCATAACACATTGTGGCGAAACTGTGTTTTTTCATGCCTTCTGGTTATTAGTATTACTAGAAATGTTTAACATGCGTCTGCTGAGCCGTAGCTTTAGCGGTTTTTTTCATTGCCCTGAGCCGGTGTCAGTAAAGAATTGACCCCTGTGTAGGTGAATGACTTGAAAGTGTTATGAGTGTAGTGGACTCCACTGGCGTTTTAACGCTGACCAACCTGTGACTTTCAACTTGTGAATTGACCAGTCAGAGTGGAGTGGGATGGACAGTGGTGATTGGACTGACTGAACTTGGTGACGTCAGTGAAGGCATTTAAGCGAGTGTCGCCGGATGCTCGTGGCGTCATATCATTTATTTTTAGCGGAGCAGTGACATCGGCGCCCTGCTTGGTGTAGGTGATTTGCTCTTCGCTGGTGACTTCGGTCTGTACGCAAGAGCGGTGGAACTCTTCGCTGGTGACTTCGGTCTGTACGCAAGAGTGGTGGAACTCTTCGCTGGTGACTTCGGTCTGTACGCAAGAGCGGTGGAACTCTTCGCTGGTGACTTCGGTCTGTACGCAAGAGTGAAGGAGGAACAAGTTCCCTCTGCACGACCCAGAGGAAGAAATGCCAGAGAGAGAGAGAGAGAGAACGAAAGAATGCCAAGTTCAACTGTTTTCATCGACTGTGGTGATTTTCCTCCCGGGTCACCGGCTGCAATGTCGGTGCACTCAGACCCCCTCCCCCCAATTTCAACCCCTGTGCTGGCGCGATAGGCGCGGGGTATAAGTCCGTGCTTCTCCAACTCCACGTTTTCATCGAAAGGGTCAGCTAAGTACACTTAGTTAATTATCTCGGCTCGGGCAGACATCTTTCTTTTCATTGTTTGTTTTTTCCATGTCTCACTGCAAGTTGTTGAAATGAATTGATTGCTTCTACTTGCATTCTATGCATTTTTGTGGCGCTTGACGCCCATTCACCTTTCATGGGTAAATGCATCCTGAAAATTAAACTACTTCTTTTGAATTGATTTTGGTTTCGCCACTGCTTCATTGCCAGACAATTACCATCTAGCGTTTGAATGGAGGAGTGAAGGTGCGTGCTTTCGTTCTTCCCCTAGACATTTAAACAAGCCATTTGATTAAAGAACGAGTACGTCACATTTGGGGGTCTTTCGTCGCGGGATAATTTGAACTAAATGCAATAAGTAAAGTAAATCTGAATTCATGTTTTACAGTTAAGTCTGGAGTGTCTGTACCTTGAGCGAGAGTGACATGACCTGACCTGCCATTTCTGTTTTTGATTCACCTTGTTGCTTGCATGCCTTGCTGCACTGTGTGACCTTGTTTTGACTTGCTAAAAGCGTGCAGTTACTGCTGTTTGAAGTTTTGCTGAGTTCAGTAGTGTGTGAAGCTAGCAAATCCTTACAATGGGTGAAGTAGTACTGCCGTCAATTGAGTTGATCTGTTTTTTGAAAGGGTCAAGTTTGAAGTTTGTGGTGAAGACGTTAGGTTTGAGTGCAAGCGAGGGGGCTACTGAAGGTGAATTGCGAGAGATCTTGTTCAAGTTCAGAAGAACAGTGATAACGGAGAAATGGGAGGCGGAGCAGAGGGAGAAAGATGCAGAGGTGGAGGAGAGGAGGAGGCGGCACGAATTGAAGATGGAACAGTTGAGGGAGAAGAGAAAGGCAGTCAGAGAGAGGATAAAGGCATATAAAGACAAAAAGTTGGAGCAGGAGAGAGAGAGAGTTGAGGAATGTTTTGTTCTGTGTGTGTCTCCTCGAGGGCGGTGTGACACTGTGTTGCGTGGTGCCGGTGCGGAGGTTTTGCTGGTGCGGAGTGATGCTGTTGAAGGTTGTGGAATGTCCAGCATTGGGGAGAGAGTTGTGTTGTCTGGCATTGGCGGTGCGAGTCAGTGTGAGGAGGTTGTTGTTGCTGAGGAGGTTGTTGTTGCTGAGGAGGTTGTTGTTGCTGAGGAGGTGGTTGTTGTTGCTGAGGAGGTGGTTGTTGTTGCTGAGGAGGTTGTTGTTGCTGAGGAGGTTGTTGTTGCTGAGGAGGTTGTTGTTGCTGAGGAGGTTGTTGTTGCTGAGGAGGTTGTTGTTGCTGAGGAGGTTGTTGTTGCTGAGGAGGTTGCTGCGGAGGAGAGTCAGTGTGTGGAGGTTGAGAGTGGAGATGTGGCGAG
>JAWQFJ010022814.1:0-26732 GCA_034096865.1 Theodoxus fluviatilis | reverse complement strand
AAAGAAGGTTTGTTAAAAATATTAGTCATAATGAATAGGGCCAAAATCTTGGCAACACAAAAAATGCCCTCTGAGTGACCCCATTGTGTCCAGAATGGGTATCTACCGTCAGTGAGAATCCAACAAATCGTCGATAACGTGAAGGAATTTTCACTGCCTGCAATGCATGGGGTAACTGTTTTCCGACATATTTGCAATTTAATGGTTATTCCCTGCGTACTTTTCCATCACAGCAAACCATTCCGAAAGTTATCTAGATTTGACCAGTCACCTCAAGCAGCAAAGGACTAAACCAGATGTAGTCGAGCAGTGCATATTTGTTAAACAGAACGTCATCGATGACAGCTTTGGAATGCATAGAGGCGAGTAGAGAACGCAGGAAAGAGGCATAATGACATAACATTAGTAATTCCTCGGCGACAGAAACGAACTACTGCAATTAAGTGACTATAAGTCTCACGGTAAGGCAATCCTGGGAGGTTAGGAAATGTTTGTCAGACGTATTTGTAGAATGTTACGAGGGAGGAAACATAGAAGTTTGTATGAAGATTGACACGACTAATACTTCAGGTTTGTGCTGAGTCTTCAAGAGGAGCAAATGTTTCTTTTTCGAATTACTTGCATATAAAAGTTCTGAAGGAGTTGAAAAAGGAGAAGAAAAGTTCTAGTTCACTAACATTCGAAGACTGGAATGTTGGCCTCTGTATGTGATAATGGAAACAAAAAACTCAGATTACAACAAGCCTGCAAAGAAAGACTGGATGTATTCTTATTTACAGTGATACGAGTTGAATGATAAGTAGGCCGACGTAATGTTTCATCATCAAGGAATTCGAGTACGATTCCCGTTAAGCGGATACAGCCCACGTACAAGTTAACCCGAAAGCATTCTTGTGTTCTATATTTTGTAAAAATTTGTAACGATCTTCCCTATGGCGATCAAATTATGCTGTTGCCGCCAGCCAGATTCATTTTTCCAAAAGAAGGAACTTCAGCGCGTATTGATTACAAGCAGACGTCAACGTCCGTGCGGGAACACTTGATTATGTACATTATTCATGCAATTCAACGCCATTACTGCAGATGCCTTTTCAACTGTTCAAATAAAACTACATTTTTATGTTCGTTCCCCCCCCCCCCCGGTGTGCATAATGTTGTTACATGATGGGCATTCATGTATGGAATCTTTTCAGCGTGCTCAGCCGCATGGTTATCATGTGCCAACGCTGGATGCTTATAGAGGAACGCACCAACATTGTTAGCTCAGGGGAGGTAGGGAGTTTTTCGGGACTCCCCCTTCTGTATGGGGTGTTATTGAAGATTTATCACCTACATGCACGTCTTTCGTCTGGCGTCTGCAGTACCACCTATGTCACTTTGCGTTGCCATACTGGCTGATTGACGAATCAAAAGCTAGTCGCGGTTTCTCCAGACTCCTCGCACTGTCGACTGCTGGTAAATGTGTTTCGGTTTTGCTCGGTGCATTTTCAAACATGATCATGGTATTGTCCGAAGAGTTCACAATTCCGTGGTGTATATGCTCTCGGACGTCTCGGAAATCGAAAGACGATACTGGATTCTTCAAGCCAACCGTTGCCGTACTCTCCAACCCCTTGTCAGGGAATCACCCCCCCCCCCTATTTCCCCTCAGGTAGTAGAGTAGTAGAAGAAACAGCAGCAAGCAGTAGTAGTGAGTAGTGGAAGTAGCAGTAGTGGTGAGTTGGTGTGATGGCGGCGACGGTGGTGGTGGTATTAAATAGAGAGGCCAGAAAAACAGAGTATAGGGGGAGGGATGTTGAGAGAGAGAGAGAGAGAGAGAGAGAGAGGAGAGAGAGAGAGAGAGGGGAGAGAGAGAGACAGAGACAGAGACAGAGACAGAGAGAGAGAGATACAAAGAGAGAGAGAAAAAGAGAGAGAGAGAGACAGAGACAGAGAGAGAGACAGAGAGACAGAGACAGAGAGAGACAGAGAGAGAAGATACAAAGAGAGAAGAGAAAGAAAGAGAGAAGAAAGAGAGAGGAGAGAGAAAAGAGAGAGACAGACAGAGAAGAGAGAGAGAGAGAGAGAGAGACAGAGAGAGAGAGGAGAGAGACAGAAGAGGAGCAGAGAGAGACGAGACAAGAGAGAGAGAGAGACAGACAGAGAGAGAGAGAGAGAGACAGAGACAGACTGACGAGACGAGAGAGAGAAGACAGAGAGAAAGAGGAGAGACAGGACAGAGAGAGAGAGAGACGAGACAGAGAAGAGAGAGAGAGGAGGTACAGAACGGAGGGACGACAGAGAGAGAGAGAGACAGAGAGAGAGAACCGAGAGAGAGAGCAGAGGAGCGACGAGGAGAGAGAGAGGATGAGAGAGAGAGTAGAGAGGAGAGAGAGAGAGAGGTAGTACAAGAGAGCAGCAGAGCGGAAAGGAAAACAAAACAAATCAGTGGAGGAAGAAGTAAGCAGAGATAAGGAGAAGAGAGCAAAAGCTGAGAAGAAGAGGGGAGAGAACAGATGAGAAGGAGAAAGCAGAGCAGAACAGAGACGATCGAAGCAGAGAAATGGACAAGAGCACACAGCTGAGGAGAGCAGAGAAAAGCCAAAACAGAGAAGAAAGCAGAGCAGATCAGAGGAAAGGAGTATAAACATGACGACCGCTGAAAAATTCTCACGCACGTAACAATGCATTTCACACTTTCAGGGTCACCATGGCAACATGGCTGCTCTGGAACATCCTGATGGGACTGCTCATCCTGACTGCGCAATGTCTGGACGTGGAGGCAAAGGTCAAATGCCCGAGTATCTGCCAGTGCAGGCCTCCTCATGCCGTGTGCGACGGACGCTTCAACCTGACTGAGATGCCCTTGATGCCAAGCAACATCCGGAATCTGAAAGTGATCAATGCCACTTTTGGAGACATGTCAGCTTGGACGTTTCGCCTGGTCAACTCCTCGGTTCTGAAGCAATTGGAGCTGAACGACCTGGGCATCAAGACAATGCGGAACGATACTTTTCAGTCTATGTCTTCCTTACAGGCGTTGACAATATTACACGGGAACATCACGGCGACCGAATTGAGGACTGGTCTTTCTAGCCTTGACGCTCCGAAGCTAAAGACTCTAAAGCTTCAACAACTTGGACTAGAGAATCTTCCTGTGGATTTCTTCCAGCATCAAGGACTGCAGAGTATGACTCAACTCGACCTTACAGGGAACTTGTTTCTTCATTTCAACGACACTCCCTTGAGAGCCCTGACCAAGCTTGAGAAGGTGTCTATGGAGAACTGCAACATATATACCTGGTCGACATCTGGACATCCCAACTTGAGAAGCTTGTCAATGGCCCACAACAACCTTGATCACAACCCGAATTTTTGTTCCAAAGACGGCGTTCACCTTTATCTGCGGCTTCAAACTCTTGGCTTGGCGTTCAATCATCTGAAAACGTTAAACATGAGAGAACTTGGTTGCCTCAGCAATGTGCAGAAGCTGGATCTGACAGACAACGCCTTGACAAGTCTTGTAGACAACACGTTCTCGCTGATGCCAAGAATTAACACGCTGACCTTGGACAAGAGCACGAAACTAACGTCTTACCAACGATTGGCTTTCAACAGCTCCACGCTGAAAATCCTGAACATCAGGAAGTCTCCTCCATGGGACCAGTCTAAGGTAAGTAGTGCGTCTGTTTTCCCTTTAAAAAGCAAATATATATCTGCATTGTGACATTGCATGGCAACGACTGTCTTGTAGATCGAAGACAAAATCAATATATCCAACCTGACGCTCCAAATGAAAACAAAGTGAACAGCGTAAGTCTAATTTAACCAAACCAAACCAATTAAAATTGACCGAAACCTGATCAAGCCTAGCTCTAGCCAGCCTAGCGTAGCCAAGCCTTCTGTTACCTAGCGCCGCATAAGCTAAGCCAAACAAAGAAAAGCAAACCTAAACGAACCGAAACTATTCTGACTAACCGACTCAGTCTTATATAATTTGTTTCAGCTCATTCAAAGCATGCCCACACATTCAACCCGTCAACATATCCAAACCACTCATTTTACCACCAGCCAGGCAGCTAACCCAGCCAAGCCAGCGAGCTAATACCACTCAATAACCAACCTACCCACCAACCAATCGACCGAATGTCCGACTGATTGACTGACTGAACGACGGACCAACCGGCCAGCCAGCCACCCACCCACCCAGTCACAAACTCAGCCAGCCAGCCACCCAGCCACCCAACCAACCAACCAATCAAACCAAGCCAAACCAAGCCATACCAGGCCAAACCATGCCAAACCAGTCCTTAACAAGCCAAACTTGTCAAAACCAAGCCAAACCAAACAAACCACCCACTTTCCCACCAAACCAAACCAACCAACCAAACAACGAGTAAGTCAGCCAGCAAACCAACCAAACAACCAACTAAACAGTCAATCAGTCAATCTACCTATCAACCGACCAACCAAGCAACCAACCAACCAAATCGATCCGTTGACTAACCGACTGAGCTATCAATCATTTAATGTTGTCTCTCAAAATTGAGCCTGTCTTAACCCTGAAGTAGCACTCATTTGGATCTCTCAACACCTAGATACATGTAAGTCCTGGCTCCTTGTTATTCCCATGCTTGCCTTCATCTCAAGTAGGTCTCGCAAATACAGATACAGTAACACGCACTTTATTTGTTGTCCTAAAATTGATATATCTCGTCCAGCCTATGTAAGGCTGAAAAATTATAATGAAGTACATAATCATGTCATGAAACTTGTGGAAATACAATATATCTTAAGAACGTAGAGTACAAACATAGACTCATTTACAGATTTAAGAAAAAACAAGTTTGTTCATCACAACACCCTCCTCACACCATTCCCACACCTGCCCCTCTCCATGTTACTGGCCACTCACAAGAAGAAAAAAAAACAATGAGCCATAGTTTCCAGAGTTCTATGCCATTTAAGTGTTTTATCGAAGCCGATACGAATCATTTCCTCATTTCGCATTTCTCGTTCCCGCAACTCGAAGTCTTACCCGATGGCAGGACCTGATAATAGTGATATCAGTGGTGAAGGGGACGGTTCGAGTCGCCCCACAAATCTGAGGCATTATTGCTTGTTATTTCAGCATACAAAGTGGTGGCGCAGCTGTCGTCAATGTGCTTTCAGATGTTCTGCATATTCTCTTCAATTTCCTCTTGTTGTTAGCGTTTGAGTTGTTGCACCATACACGGAGTCCTATAGACAACACCCTCTTCAGTTTCCTCTTGTTGTTAGCGTTTGAGCTGTTGCACCATACACGGAGTCCTATAGACAACACCCTCTTCAGTTTCCTCTTGTTGTTAGCGTTTGAGCTGTTGCACCATACACGGAGCCCAATAGACAACTCCCTGGGTTGTAGCCGTGACAAAGACCTCTTCAATACATTTTCGTCAGGATCGAACGGACGCAATATTCTTTGTAATGAAGACACTGGCTGCATTTCTTTCACGCTAGCGTTGATAGGGAGTTGCCAGCTTATGTGAGTAGATATCATGGTACCAAACAATTTGAAGGGTGTCACTCTCTTTCTTCGTCTTCAATTTTATTTGGTCTTAGCATCTGATGTGGAAGATTGGAATCTGTTCTTTTGTTTTCAGCTCGGATCTGCTTTCGTAAATCCAATTGACAACATTCCCCTTCATTTTGAGTTGTACTTGCAGACACCCCAGGACCTTTTTCGCTACTGCCCCAAGCTGGAGAAGCTGCACTTTACCAATACTAAGCTGAAAGTCGCAGAGGGCTTCCTTCGTCAGCTGCTGATCCCCTTGAAGCAACTGACCGATCTCAACCTGGCGAGCTCCAACACCTACATCATTCCTAGAGACACGTTGGGCCATCTTCCCAGGCTGCAAGTTCTGGACATGGCTGGGAACGGCATTTCCACCTGGGACCCTTCCGCCTTCGTTGGAGTGGGTAAACTGAGTCGCCTGATCCTAAGCGAGAACAACATTCAGACGGTGACCGAAGGCAGCTTCCCTCTGGAGATCTGGCGCAGCCTCAAGAGCCTAAACCTGGCCAGGAACCAGTATAACTGCGTCTGCGAGCTCAGGTGAGTAGACCTTTTAGCGGCCGCAAACCCAATATTTACATTTGAGTGCATTGCAGAGACATGTGTGGGGGTTTGGCCTGAAAGTAGGTCACACGATGCGGCTTATCAAGCGCAGCTTATGTGTAGAGAAATTTCCTTCGAGGGATGCACGTACACGTACAGATCGATAGGCCATGACAGATATAAATAAATACAAGATAGAGGCTGGAGTGTCACCGCATATGTCGACCTTATACATCATATTATTTCCTCTCTCGGTTTTCATTGTCGATTTTCTGTCCAATACCAGTATGAGACTTGTAATAAACTTTATTTCGAGGAATTCATGATCTGTGTGTTTGTCTTTGATCGATGTCATGTGTTTACGTCTTTTCACTTCTGTCCGTCTGATCGTCACTGTTTCTGTCTGCTTGTGTATCTGTCAGTTAGTGTAAGTGTAAAAATGTATTTATCCGTCTTTTTTATGTACCTGTGCATGCATGTGCGTAAGGGGAAAAGACAAATATTGTGTACAGGCGCGCGCGTGTGAGCGTGTGTGTGCGCACGTGTGTACATCTCTCTCTCTCTCTCTCTCTCTCTCTCTCTCTCTCTCTCTCTCTTCGTAAGATAGGCAGAAATGCCTACAATTTCATCCTTGATAAATAAAGAATCAATCAAAGAATCCATCTCTCTCTCTCTCTCTCTCTCTCTCTCTCTCTCTCTCTCTTCACATTCTGGCTTCAAATGCAGGTGGTTCGCGGAATGGCTGCAGGCTGTGTACAGCAACAAGTCGGTCAAGGTAGACAACTACCCCCAAGACTACAAGTGCCGTAGCCCCATGTCCCTCCACGACAAGCTCCTGCAGAGTTATCGCCCTTCCTGGTTCGACTGCCTCGGCCCCAACATCATCTTGGCCTTCGTGCTGCCCCCTACCTTCATCGTCCTGGTTGTCGCTCTTGCTGTGCTCTACAGGTTTGTTATGCAAAACAGCTTCGGTGTGGCGGGTGATACGTTAGTGTGTGTTTGAGTGTGTGCGTGTATGTGAATTTTGTCTGTGTGTGTGTGTGTTTGTGTGTGTGTGTGTGTGTGTGTGTGTGTGTGTGTGTGTTTGTGTGTGTGTGTATGTGTGTGTGTGTGTGTGCGTGCATGTGCGTGGGTGTATGTGCGTGTGTGTGTGCGTGCATATGTGTGTGTGTGTGTATGAGAGAGTGTGTGTGTGTGTGAGTGTGTGTGTGTGTGTGTGTGTGTGTGTGTGTGTGTGTGTGTGTGTGTGTGTGAGTGTGTGTGTTTGTGCATGTGTGTGATGAGTTGCGTCCTCGTGACTAATCAAATTGGCGTGTATATTTACAAGTGGATGTTTCTTTTAGTGCGAAAATGGTCTTACCTCCTGTTTTGGATCTCGTATTGTCTTTCTATTCGGCACGGACAATTATATGTCCTTCGTCTGCACTCATCAAGTGAAATGATTGACCAAATAACTTTATTTTGCACGTGTTATACTCCTCAGTCTTGTCAGCATTTATCATTTCTTGCGTTGAATTTATTCAGCGACATTTGAAACATGATCACATTCTTCTTAACACACACTTTCACACACACACACTTTCACACACACACACGCGTGCGCGCGCGCACGCACGCACGCTCGCACGCACACACGCACGCACACTTGCACGTGCACACACACGCACGCACACACACACATACACACTTACATACACACACATACACACACACACACGCACGCACACACACACACACACACACACACACACACACACACACACACACACACACTCACATTTCCTCGAAGCTTTTGCTTTATCTTTTGTATATTAACAAAGCATAAGCTCATTTTCCCTCCCTTCAGATACCGCATCAACGTTCGTTTGTGGGTGTACCTTCTCTGCCGGAAGCGGAAGGGCTACGAGCTGATTCCGGCAGGCGACAGCTTCCTGTTCGAAGCCTTTATCTCCTACAGCAAGGACGACTCTTCCTGGGTGGTAGCAGAGGTGCTACCCCTGGAGAAGGAGCTGGGGCTGAAAATCTGCATCCACCAGAGGGACTTCAAGGTCGGCTGGCTCATCGTGGACAACATCATGGACAGCATGGAGGCTAGCCGTAAAATCATCCTCGTCCTCAGCAACAGGTTAGTGTTGACGAACTGGTGCTAGGTTATGCTTTGCTGCATGGTGACTTTCGGTTAAGCTTCACTTCGGTACCTGATGTGAATTTTTGCAGGTAGATACACACTTGTAAGATCTGCGTTAGCTATATAACGACTCTAATATGTTATTTTCAATTAATCCTATGTCATTTGGTTGTATTCTTGTGCAGTTTTTCAGGAGACGAATTTCACATGGATGCTGTTAAGTTTGGCATGTACGATGAAACGCCTTGCTTTTGCACATACAACCACAACACTTGAGATTATTCCTCTCATGGAATATTTCTTTACCCGTCCTAATCATCAATCATCCTACCCAAATCCACCCCTTTTAACAGAACATCATTATCACCAGAAACCAAACTCTCACACAAAAACAATAATGAAGTAGGACTCGTCGAAAAGTCACGGAGAAATTAACATGGCGTCGTTCTTGACATCGATTTTAAGACTCACGCAGGCGATCACAGGAACTGCAATCTGCCTTCTCTCTCTGCGCACAGCTTTGCGCGCAGCGAGTGGTGTCAGTTCGAGCTCCAGGAGGCGCTGGAGTACTTCCTGCGGCGGCGGAAGGACGTGGTGCTGGTGCTGCTGGAGCCGATCGCCACCCGGAACCTGACCCGACCCCTGCGTCTGCTGCTGGAGAAGACGACCTACCTGGAATGGAAGGACAGCCAGTCCGCCCGGCGCATGCTCAGAGAGAGGCTTCTGGAGCCCTTCCAACCACAGGCAGAGGAACCGTGACGGGACTGAGGCTCGCCTGGCTGGAGATTCTGATGTAAACAGTGCGTTGTTTTGCTTTTTTTGTTTGTGGTGCATGTCTTTGGAAAGTTGCAAAACTGCACGTAGTGGGAATGTCATTTCCTGGTCGCTGTAAACAACTTCTGCTTTGGATAGAGTAATGTTTGATTCTCTAGTTCTGCACGCGCTCACTAGACATTGCTTTTTGAAATATACATACCCAATTTCGCATTATTTGTTTGAAACAGTACAGAATTGTAAACAGAAAAAGGAAGAAAAAAGAATAGACACTAACAGAAAACAAATGACTGCTGCCTGTGATGTGGATTCAAAAAACAACCAGTGTTACTTTTCCAGGCTTTATTATAATATGCACGACAAAACAAAAGGTCCACGTTTCGAGTAGAGACTCTTCTTCTGGACAACAGCACAAACAAACAAGAAGGGCAAAGCCCATACGACTCACATGCTTGACCTTGACCTTTACATGACATTGACCTTCAGGTGACCTTCAAGGTCAAGGTCAAACAACTAAACCTACCAATGACATCATACACTAAGAAATGCTTTACACTTTTTTCCTACCAAAATACATGTGACCTTGACCCAAGGTCAAGGTCATCCAAGGTCATGCAACACAAGCTGTTAATTCAAGACATAGGAAGCACAATGGTGCTTATTGGCACTTTCTACCATTAGATATGGTCACTTTTAGTGGTTCATACCCCATTTTGGTCACATTTCATAAGGGTCAAAGTGACCTTGACCTTGATGATATGTGACCAAATGTGTCTCATGATGAAAGTATAACATGTGCCCCACATAATTATTAAGTTTGAAACAGTTATCTTCCATAGTTCAGGGTCAAGGTCACTTCAAAATATGTATACAATCCAACTTTGAAGAGCTCCTGTGACCTTGACCTTGAAGCAAGGTCAACCAAACTGGTATCAAAAGATAGGGCTTACTTTGCCCTATATACCATAAATAGGTAAGGTATCCAATCTCAAAAACTTTAGAGAAAATTGAGAAAATGTGAAAAATGACTGTTTTTTAGACAACATTTATGGCCCCTGCGACCTTGACCTTGAAGCAAGGACAAGTCACTATGTATGTTTTTTTAGGCCTTGTCATCATACACCATCATGCCAAATTGGGTGTTGATAGATTTAATAGTCTCCGAGAAAAATCCAACGTTAAAGTTTTTCACGGACGCCCGGACGCCCGGACGCCCGGACGCCCGGACGGACGACACGGGTGAGTACATAGACTCACTTTTGCTTCGCATGTGAGTCAAAAAGGCAACACAACTCAGTGACTGGTGTGGGCGGGAGGAAATGAAGTTGTGAGGTGTAAAGGGAGGGAGGGGGGCATGGAGACGTGAACGTATTTCACTTTCGTGAGCGGGAACTCATGATAGCACGTGTAGGCGGATGCATGAGTAAAATTGCGAGGAGGAGGATAAGGCTGGAATTGAACATTGACTCATACATCCGCCTACACGTGCTATCATCAGTTCCCGCTCACGAAAGTGAAATACGTTCACGTCTCCATATACCCCCCCCCCCCCCCCCCCCCCTCCCCCTTACACCTCACAACTTCATTTCCTCCCGCCCACACCAGTCACTGAGTTGTGTTGCCTTTTTTGTTTGTGCTGTTGTCCAGAAGAAGAGTCTCTACTCGAAACGTGGACCTTTTGTTTTGTCGTGCATATTGTTATAATAAAGCCTGGAAAAGTAACACTGGTTGTTTCTGAAAAAGAAGAAACACAATACTGACCACCCTATAAAACCACCACGTGTTTTTATTATAGCACAGGTTTGTAAGTATTTTAAAAGCAATTAGTGAATGATGTGTACGATAAATTGCTTCATTTATCAAAGCTTTGAAAAAATGGTGTTGATGAACATAGCAGAGAATGCATATATCCGTAAAGCCAAATAAAAAGGCCTCATATTAGGATTGAACCACGTGGATGAACGAATGCAACACTACGCAAGAACAAATGGAAAGTATATTATTTTTTCGATTGCCCCAGAGACGTTTCATTCAGTCTTAGAATATGGATGCTTAGCGTGTGAGAAAACAACGCTGTAAGATACGCTTAAAACGAACTACCACCTAATGCCATTGTACACTTGTGGTACACATTTTCACATTGTTACTGCAGCCATGCAGGACATAACTGACAGGTTTACGTGGAAAAGGGCAGAGTCGTGAAAGACAAACTCTATCACAGAAAAAAAGTGAGCGCTAGTGGTTAAAAGACACGCATACTACAACACACACACACACATACACACGAAAACACACACAAAAAAAACACACACACACAGACACACACACACACACGCATACACACACACACACACGCACACACACGCACACACACGCACTCACAAACACACACACACATACACAGAGGTACACACATACACATTCATACACATATACATACACATACGCTTACACATTCACACACACACACACACACACACACACACACAGTGAGGAACACACATACACACACATACACTTACACATTAACAAACACACACACACACACACATACACACACACACACGCACGCACGCACGCACACACACACATTCACATACACGCACACACACACACACATACACACACACACATACACACATACACACGCGCACACACACACACACACACACTCACACACACACACACACACACACACTGGCGTGCACCATAAGCATTCTGCACACTATGTCTGTCGTTGTGCCTCTGACCATGCGTTACCTCTCATGTCGGAAATGAGGCAGGAACACTGCGTTTAAACTCAACATAGTTTCCACAAAAAGAACAATTGTTCCAGAGCACTGCAAAAAGACACACGGTCTGTCACTATCGTGGTCTTCTTCATGCTTTAATAAAATATACATGTACATATTAAATGCTAAATAAACGACAGGTTTTTTGTTATGGTACATTTGTCTGACAAACCGACTACCACGTGATCGACTAATGAACGATTATTGGACATGACTGCATGCAATAAGGGGTATACAGTGTTGATCTAGAGCGACCAAGGTAGACAATCTCCACAGTGAATTTCAGTCAGAAAGTTGACTGGAATAAAACGAAAACCAAAACAAATCATCTGTTTGAATTATTTTGTCACGTAGATGACACATTTTTTTCCTCTTTTAATTTTTCATACTGTTGCATTATCTAATTGTCAGTTTAAATGGCTATTCAGAACATTTGGTATTTTCTGCGCGCAAATTTTGTGTACATTTTATAACCTTTGAAAATAATGTATTAACTTGGCCCCAGCAAAATATTATCGAAAGAATGAGCTACTTACCGTTGCAACGGTGACGGTGATACTCGTCGTCGTCATCCTTGTCGTTATCGTCAACATCAGCATCGGCGTTGCTGCTGCTGCAGCTGCTGTTTTTGTTGCTGGATCTGCTGTTTTTGCTGTTATTGCTGCTGTTTTTGTTGCTGGATCTGCTGTTTTTGTTGTTATTGCTGCTGTTTTTGTTGCTGGATCTGCTGTTTTTGTTGTTGTTGACAATGATGCTTGTGCTGGTGAAGTTGCTGTTTTTGCTGCTGCCACAGCTGTTATTGCTGCCACTGCTGCCACTGCTGTCACTGCTGCCACTACTGTCACTGCTGCCACTACTGTCACTGCTGCCACTGCTATCACTGCTATCACTGCTGCCACTACTGTCACTGCTGCCACTACTGTCACTGCTGCCACTGCTATCACTGCTATCACTGCTGCCACTACTGTCACTGCTGCCACTACTGTCACTGCTGCCACTACTGTCACTGCTGCCACTACTGTCACTGCTGCCACTACTGTCACTGCTGCCACTGCTGTCACTGCTGCCACTACTGTCACTGCTGCCACTACTGTCACTGCTGCCACTGCTGTCACTGCTGCCACTGCTGTCACTGCTGCCACTACTGTCACTGCTGCCACTACTGT
Source organism: Theodoxus fluviatilis (assembly GCA_034096865.1). Taxonomy (NCBI): domain Eukaryota; kingdom Metazoa; phylum Mollusca; class Gastropoda; order Cycloneritida; family Neritidae; genus Theodoxus; species Theodoxus fluviatilis. Next base: position 13,796 of record JAWQFJ010022814.1, on the reverse strand, counting down.
CACTGCTGCCACTGCTGTCACTGCTGCCACTGCTGTCACTGCTGCCACTGCTGTCACTGCTGCCACTGCTGTCACTGCTATCACTGCTGCCACTACTGTCACTGCTGCCACTACTGTCACTGCTGCCACTACTGTCACTGCTGCCACTACTGTCACTGCTGCCACTACTGTCACTGCTGCCACTACTGTCACTGCTGCCACTGCTGTCACTGCTGCCACTACTGTCACTGCTGCCACTGCTGTCACTGCTGCCACTACTGTCACTGCTGCCACTGCTGTCACTGCTGCCACTGCTGTCACTGCTGCCACTACTGTCACTGCTGCCACTACTGTCACTACTGCCACTGCTATCACTGCTATCACTGCTGCCACTACTGTCACTGCTGCCACTACTGTCACTGCTGCCACTACTGTCACTGCTGCCACTACTGTCACTGCTGCCACTGCTATCACTGCTATCACTGCTGCCACTACTGTCACTGCTGCCACTACTGTCACTGCTGCCACTACTGTCACTGCTGCCACTACTGTCACTGCTGCCACTACTGTCACTGCTGCCACTACTGCCACTACTGTCACTGCTGCCACTGCTATCACTGCTATCACTGCTGCCACTACTGTCACTGCTGCCACTACTGTCACTGCTGCCACTACTGTCACTGCTGCCACTACTGTCACTGCTGCCACTACTGTCACTGCTGCCACTGCTGTCACTGCTGCCACTACTGTCACTACTGTCACTGCTGCCACTGCTGTCACTACTGTCACTACTGTCACTGCTGCCACTGCTGTCACTGCTGCCACTGCTAACATTGCTGCCACTACTGTCACTGCTGCCACTGCTAACATTGCTACAATTGCTCTCTCTGCTGCTGTTGTCGTCGCCTTTGGCTCTCCCATTGCTTTCAACTCCATTAAAAAAATGTATTCATCATTTCTTTCTTCTCGATTTCTCCTCCCTTCCTCCCCCACTCTCTCCCCCCCCCCCTCCCCCCTTCCCCCCTCCACCGTCCACCCCCTCCCCCCTCCCCTCTCCCCCCCTCCCCCCCTCCCCCCTCCCCCCTCTCTCTCAACCCCCCTCCCCCCTCCCCCCTCCCCTCCCCCCCTCCATCCCCTCCTCCCCTCCCCCCTCCCCCCCTCCCTGCCCCCCTCTCCCTCTCCTCTCTCTCCCCCCCTCTCCCTCCCCCCTTCTCTCTCTCTCAGAGCACGATACATGTAGGAGGGATGCTAATCAGATTTACATGTATGTTGGTGTTTTGGAGAGTGAAAGAAGACTGAAAAAGTAGCCCGGTGATTCGTTTACCTCTTGGTGAAATATGTTCCTATGCTGGTGATCAAGAATGAGGTTTATGAGTAGTTATGTTATTGGCTAGCGGAAATATAGTTTAAGAGCACATGTTGTTTGCAAGTCCTGAACAAGCTCCAACTCTTTGACTCAAAAACGGAAGCACTCCTGGTGGGCGGCGGAGGCGAATCGGATCAGACCCTCAAACTAACCATTGGTCACAGTGACATCGTCTTCTCTCAGTCTGTTAGAAATTTAGGCGTCATGTTTGACGATGACCTGTCAATGAGAGCTCATATCAACGAAGTCTGTCAGTTAGCATATTATGAGTTAAGGAAAATTAGTACCATTCGTCATTATCTTTCTCAACAGGCCACCAAAACGCTCAGCACATCACTTGTTCTGTCTCGTCTCGACTATGGAAACTCTCTTCTCACTGGCATCCCTGACACTCTGCTTAACAAACTCCAGAAAGTTCAGAATTGCGCTGCTATGCTAGTTTTTTTCGATGTCCCAAGCGTACCCATGTCTCTCCACTCCTACATACACTTCACTGGCTCCCCATCTCTCAGAGGATAGATGATAAACTTGCTACTGTGTGCTTCACGGCCATCAACAACACCGCACCACACGCTCTTACAGAAATTCTTACAGTCTACACGCGCTCCAGCAGATCTCTACGCTCAGCTGCTGGCTCTAGAATACTTAAGGTCCCCCGCCGTAACAAGAAAACTCAAGGACAGCGTGCCTTCTCCTATATATTGGACTTGTAATCTGGAATAGTCTCCCTCTCTCAGTCCGTCATTCTGACACTCTGCCCCAGTTCAAAAGTGCTCTAAAGACCCACCTCTTCCGATCCGCCTTTCCCGCTGAGCTGCTTCGCCTTACTTGACCTTGCCTGCAAGTGCTGTGTATATTGTACAGTTTGTTCTATTGGACTTTAGTTTTTGTTTTGTTTATGTGTGTAGTGTGTGAGTTTTTGTGGGAATGTGGTGTAGAGCGGTTGTATGAGTGTTGATTTTTGGATTGTAAACGCCATGAGCTTGCCTGTCAAGGGAAGGTATGTGTGTAAATAAACTATATTATTATTATTATTATTATTATTATTATTATTATTATTATTATTATTATTATTATTATTATTATTATTATCATTAAACAGCTTAGACAAAAACATCTCTATCACTAAACTTCTGCAGCGATTCGAAGAAACATAGATTATGCTGTGTCTGCACAAGACTGTTAGCAAACAAGATGTTTTCCTTGGAGTTTGTTATCATGCTTTCAACTGACGATGTGATGCTGTGTCAGTTGTTGAGTTTCCCTCAGTCAAAAAGGCTTAACTTTTGCGATGTGTTGGCGGACCTGTCGTCTGAGAAATAAAGTTCTTTCTTTCGTTTTAATCTTCCTCTCTTCTGCTGCCAAGTTAAATGGTTGTTCACCTCTCAGGGTGTGAGGGGAAAACTGTGAAATCATGAAAGCTCTGATAGTTAAGGTTTGATGCCTCTAAGATATGTTAGACTTTCCACTTACTGAAAATATTGTAATTTTGATTAATTTATACTCTAGCGTCGTGTAATAAAAAGAATAACAGAAACATGATATTATAGAAGCTTTATTATCAACAGCCGAAGAAATACATGCAATATTTTATGTATGTGAAGTTTTGAAATAGAATCTACCAAGCCTGGAAATGACCCTCAAATTGACCAGTAAGAACATGATCAAATCAACAGTACCTTTGCAACATATCAATCTCACATGAAACACACATACGGCATCAGCCACACGATATGCCTCTCCTCTGCTGAAACCCATGTCCCCGGAGCTTTGCTTACAAGGCATACTAATTGTGTCAGCCACTTCCTTCACAGCACATTGCTGTTCCACAGATTACAGCTCTTCACAAGTATATGCGTGAAAAAGATGGGAAAATTTTGGTCTAATAGTTATTAGACAAGTCAAGCGATACACAACGCTGTCGTTTCAAAGCAATTTGCCGGGATGCAAGAGAAATATTCTCTAGATCAGTGTTCAATGGAATGTATAATTTACATTTATATACAGGGCTCTGCCGGAAACAACATCGACAGCATGTAAGAGCCTGTCAAATGATCACGAGGCACATGGGTAAAGACAGGTGTGTGTTTGTGTGTGTGTGTGTATATGTGTGTGTGGGTGTGGGTGTGAGTGAGTGAGTGAGTGAGTGAGTGAGTGAGTGAGTGAGTGAGTGAGTGAGTGAGTGAGTGAGTGAGTGAGTGAGTGAGTGAGTGAGTGAGTGAGTGAGTGAGTGAGTGAGTGAGTGAGTGAGTGAGTGAGTGAGTGAGTGAGTGAGTGAGTGAGTGAGTGAGTGAGTGAGTGAGTGAGTGAGTGAGTGAGTGAGTGAGTGAGTGAGTGAGTGAGTGAGTGAGTGAGTGAGTGAGTGAGTGAGTGAGTGAGTGAGTGAGTGAGTGAGTGAGTGAGTGGGTGGGTGGGTGAGTGAGTTAGTGGGTGAGTGAGTGAGTGTGTGTGTACGTGTGTGTGTGTGTGTGTGTGTGCGTGCGTGTATGTGCGTGTGTCTGAGTGAGTGTGTGAGTATGTGTGAGTATGTGTGAGTGGTAGTGATAGTGTTAGTGTTAGTCTGTGTATGTCAGTGAGTGAGTATGTGTTAGTGTTAGTGTTAGCGTTAGTGTTGGTGTGTGTGTGTGTGTGTGTGGGTGTGTGTGTGGGTGTGTGTGTGTATGTGTGCGTTAGTTACAGGACATCAAATCGTATCGTAGATTTGAATGAAAAACTATGTCCATTTCTGTAGCAATATTTTAACCGAAGGAATTCAAATCTTAAAGTCGGCATCAAGATCATAGAACGTTGTTGTCTCGAAGAAAAGGCATAGCAATTATTCAACAACGTGATTCACATTATTGAGTTTAGATCAGAGAATGTTTGTTACGCTTTGAATAATTTAATCGTGTCTTGTGTTGTTGACTTTCCTTGGAAGCTGCAGTCCTAAATTGTGGAAATAGCACAGAGAATGTGATCTTCAGCAGGAGGCGTGGTTTAGTAGGCAGGATTACAAAACTGGGCATGGTTTAGTAGGTGGGGTCATAAGGGAGGGCTTGGTTTAGTAGGCAGGATTACAATAGAGGGCGTGCTTTAGTAGGCGATGGTTACAAAACTGGGCATGGTTTAGTAGGTGGGGTCACAATAGAGGCCGTGGTGTAGAAGGCACTATTACAATAGAGGGCGTGGTTTAATAGGCGATTTAACAATACTGTGTGTATTTTTGTAGACAGAATTACGCTAGAGGGCATTGTTTAGTAGGTGGGGTTACAATACTGGGCGTGGTTTAGTAGGCGGAGTAACAATAATTGGCGTGATATAGAATGCGGGGTTACAATAGAGGGCATGTTTTATTAGGTGGGGTTACACTATTGGGCGTGGTTTAGTAGCCGGGGCTACAATGGTGGGCATGGTTTAGAAGGCGTGGTTACGATAGTGGACGTGGTTTAGTAGACTAGATTACAATAGAGGGCTTGGTTTAGTAGGCGTTGTCTTTACTAAGTGGGTGTGGCTTAGATATTTCACTAATGAAAAAGACACGGTGGTCATTGTGCTCAATCATTTACATTATTCTACAAATTTTAAGATCGTTTTGTCGCTGCTGCAAGTAACTGAGAAGTGTTTCGGTGTTGATGAGCATGCCTGAAAAGCCCCGTCGTCTTTATTTACGAAGATGTACAGAAGGTGTGACTCTCAGTAGTAGGTGTGGCTTCAAAACCTGAGTTACAGAGTAGGCGTGGCTTAGAGGGCGTGGACCTCAGTAGGTGAGTGTGGCTCTCACGAGCAGCTGACGACTAAATAGGAGCTGAGAATGCGGTTCTCAGCAGAGGAGGAGCCTCAGAAAGCTATGTAACAGAGTACAGTATGACCCTCAGCAGGTAAAGATGTAGCTCCGGCAATGTTGCTTTCAGAGCTGGAAATGGAACAGAGTATATGTCTTCCGCAGTGGGCATGGCTGAGAAAACTGAGTGACAGACCAGGTGTGAGTCAGAGAGCGCGGTCCTCAGTAAGTATTGCTCTGGCAACGTGGTTCTAGATGGGGGAAAGGAGGCAGAGTGTGTATGGTTCTCAGTGCTGGAAATAGAACAGAGGGTATGTCCTCAGCAATGGCAGTGACACAGAAAGTTGCACCCAAGACGTGGATACATTTCAGAGAGGAGTTTCCTCCTCCCTGCGGAAGGGCTCGGCCAGCCTTTCCCGGAACAGTCTGCGGGCAGCGCGGTTTTCCCGCCACTCCACGTAGGTGGTCCTCTTCATCAGCACCTGCAGAGGTCTGCTGACGTTGCGAGCCGCGATCGGCTCCAGCAGCACCAGCAGTACGTCCTTCCGCTTCCGCAGGAAGCACTCCAGCGCCTCCTGGAGCTCGAACTCGCACCACTCGCTGCGCAGGAAGCTGCGCGGAAAGGGAAATGTTGATAATAGTAAACCTCAACTGAGCCACTGTTGCGTTTTTATCAGGAAAAGTGCTTTCGTTAGCAAAATGACGTATGCTGCACATATCGTGGTCATTTTTTATTCAGCCACGTAAAGCAAGTAGGGAACAAGAATTTGAGCACTACCTTTTTTGTACAGGAGGTTGCTTTAAAACCCGGTTGTATCTTTTCCCAACTTACTGAGGACTCATGAAAGGTGAACGGATGTTCAAATTAAAAATTATTCATGCCATTTATCACTCAGTACATATACGTGTATAATTATTACAAATAACCTCCGTGGAAAATGGACTGTTTTGCAACATTATGAACCTCAAATCAACAAGCATCATCTGACTCGCCTGTTGGAGACGACGAGGATGATTTTGTGGCTGGCCTCCATGTTGTCCACGATGTTGTCCACCACCAGTCTTCCCGCCAAAAAGTCGCGCTCGTGGATGCACAGCTTGAGGCCCTGGGCCTCCAGGGGAAGTAACTCGTCCACCACCCAGGCGTGGTCGTCCTTGTTGTAGGCCACGAAGGCGTCGAAGACAGAGGCGTCCTCGTTCACAGGAAGGTTGTGCTGCCGCTTCTTGCGAAGCAGGTAGAACCACAGCTTGATGCTGATTCGGTATCTGCCGACAGCAACGACAAACGCAAGAGGTGTTGAACGGAAAAAATTCAGTCGTGTGATAATGATTGTGTGTACACGTGTTAGGAGATTGAACAAGGGTGTTTTGATAGAGAAGAAAGGTCAAACACTGAAAGACAGATTCAGAAGGCCAGACAGTTACAAGTTCAGACAGGCACTTTGACACGCAGAAAAGAGACAAAGTCAAAGAGACGGACAGACGGACGAACGGACGGACAGACGGACGGAGGTAGGACAAACAGACGGACGAACAGAAAGACAAAGAAGCAGCAACAGCAACTACAACAACAAAACACAAAAGGACATAGATACGCTAGAACATTACAAGCAAGCACACACACAGATAGAAACGCACATACGCGTGCGTACGCACATTCAAACATACACGCGTACATACACACACACGCGCGCGCGCGAACAGAGAACATATACACACACAGAGACTCACACTCAAAACAAACACACACACGCACACACACACACACACACACACACACACACACACGCACACGCACACGCACACACACACACACACACACACACACACACACACACACACACACACACACACTCACACTCACAACAAACACACAGACAAATACATACACACACAAACACACGAACACACACCCACACTCTGTTACGGACCGGCTAACTGGGCCTCGGGTTAGCCTAGCCCGCACAATCAAAATAAACAAGAAAAAACACGAACACCAGCACAGATATATAACGAAGTGTATTCGGCACAAACAATCACTCAACAGCCCCGGCTCTCACAAGGGCTCACAGGAGCTAACGTGCGGCCCCCGCCGACAATGGGTCTACAGTACAAACGCTCAAGCGGCCCCCGCAGACAATCTCTCTTGTACAAGTGCTCAAGCGGCCCTCGCCGACAGCCTCTCTCGTTCTTTTTCGCGCTCTTGCCTCTCCCGTTCATCCCGCTCTCTCTCTCTCCTCCACACGCTCTTTCTCGCGCTGTTGTCTCTCTCGTTCTTTCTCTTCCCGCTCTCTCTCTCTCTCTCTCTCTCTCTCTCTCTCTCTCTCTCTCTCTCTCTCTCTCTCTCTCTCTCTCGTTCTTTCTCCTCCCGCTCACGTTCTTTCTCTCGTTCTACCAGTTCTTTCTCTTCCTCTCTCTCTCTCTCTCTCTGCCTCTCTTCTCTCGCCCGTTCTTGTACATATCTAGTCATTTTTAGACCTTGCAATCCAAGACTTTCAGCCTCCATCTTGTACACATTAAATGGGTCAACCCGAACCAATGGGTCAACTTTGGTTGGCTTCTCTTCCATGTCAAAGTATAACACTGTGATCAAATTATTCAATGCTACCCTGCTAATCCACACCCCTTCAGTGCAAAACCCATGTAAATTTCCTTCAACAATTCAAATTTGAAAAGCAAGCATAACAGCGCGCAAATTACCAATTAAAAAAGAGAGCAAAAACCACAATGAAAATCAGTCAATCGTCCAAACCGACACTTCCCTCATACTTGGAAGGTACTCCAACACAACAAACCCAAGCATGCAAATTGTCTGAGCCCACACTCAAAACATGAAAATTACAAACATGCAGATCGTCAGAGACGACAGTTCAATTATCACACATTCCCGACCATGCAATTGTGAAATTAACTGGACAGATAAGAAAATAACTTCCTTAAGAGCATACACACTCAAAATATTATCTCACAATTCAAAACATGCAACTCACTGAGCAAAGCGGAAAATCAAATAAATCAGAGTGCCCATAATATCAATCAAAATATTACCACACAATCCACAGCATGCAACTGTGCAATCACTGAGCACAGCAGAAAATCAAATCAATCATAGGGCAGATAATATCAAGCCAACAAAATTACCCCACAATCCAAAGCATGTCATTGTGAACTTACTGAGCAAAGCAGAAATTCTAATAAATCACAGGGCACATAATATCCATCAAAGCATGCAACTGTGAAATCACTGAGCAAATCAGAAAATCAAATAAATCACAGAGCACATGACATCAACACAACAAAATTATCACACAATCCAAAGCATGCAACTGTGAAATCACTGAGCAAATCAGAAAATCAAATAAATCACAGAGCACATGACATCAACACAACAAAAATATCACACAATCCAAAGCATGCACTGTGAACTCAAAATCAAATTCGCACGCCGAGCATACAGATCACAAGATTGGCCCGCGCCAATCACAAATCTAATCAACTTGGTCTCAAATACAAAACACAGGCCAATTCAGGTACTCACACAACAGGTGAAGTAGGCAGGCTCGCCTGCTGTTACGGACCGGTCCGTAACACACTCACAACAAATACACAGACAAATACATACAGACACAAACACACACACACACACACACACAGACACACACACACACACACACACACACACACACACACACACACACACACACACACACACACATACAGACACAAACACACACACACACACACACACACACACACATACTCCCACCCCAACCCCCCTACCCCCCCACCCCCACACAGTACCTGTAGATGATGAGACTGAAGGAGAGCAGCAGCAGGGATACCAGAGGCAGGACGATGGACAGCACCAGGTAGGGGTCCACACACTGCAGGTCAGTGGGGCGGTAGTTGGCGATGGGCAGCCCGTGCAGGTTCGGTGGAGTGCGACACCGGTATTCATGAGGATACGCTTTCACGTCCACAGTAGTGTGAATATCCGCCAACCACTGGATGAACCAACTGAACAAAATGTCAAGGGAGTGTTTTTATAAGCCCGATAGTTTCAAGATCGCAAGCTAATATGTGAATCTTGTTGTAATATACATCTAGTAAATAGAATAGACTTTATTCTTGATTCAGTGAAGTACAGATTAGCATCATGGGAAATCAGAGGGCAAGAGGGATTTGGGGGGGGGGGGGGGTCGTAAAAATCCTTCACAAATTTTTGCAGTAACTCTTTCCCAAAGCTCTGAGTACGTTGAGACGGTTGCCTGTCGATGCCAACAGTCGATACCTGACACCCATTGTGGGTTAGGGGTGAGATTAGACCCATCACGCCTCTCTTTGTAAATTGTCAAACCAGCTCTACTGATTGTGTAGTCAATGGCCTTACATAGCCCACAAAGCCTGACAGGTCGTAAAACTTCAGTCAGCATCCAATCATCATCATCATCATCATCATCATCATCATCATCATCATCATCATCATCATCATCATCATCATCATCATCATCGTCATCATCATCATCACCATCGTCGTCGTCGTCATTATCATCATCAGCAGCAGCATCATCATTATCACCGATACCTGACTGTCTGGCTACGAATTGAGACAGAAAACCAAGGCTACTGTGCTGTTTTCAAAATAAAAATATGATAAATATGTCTTTTTACACGTATCAGAAACAAACTTTTATTTGTTTCGATGCGATTTAAGGGTGGGAGGGGGGTGGGGCGGTAACATTATCGCCAATGACTCAAAGTAAATGCGTATCTGGGCTCTGGATGTTTTCTGGAAAGTTTTACACCTCAAGGAATTCCAGTGGCTTCTGAAATACCAAAATGGACTCTAAGGAACGAGAATAATGGTGCGTGAGATTTTGGTTGTAGACTTCAGAAGAAAAAAATCATCACAATTTTCACCGATCCTGAAAAATGTTGAGATTGCAACTAGCCCTCATACCGATGACAGTGAAACAGGAAATCCATTTCTTCAGTCAAAACTAACAATCGGTTCCTTTAAAAAATACCGTGTGGTGTTAAATTTTACTCAGATGAAACAGTTCAACAATAGATCGGATTCATTGCCGGCAAAAAGAGTTAGAAAAATTATGGCAGATGGCAATTTTTCTGTATGAAAGGAAGACAAAATAATTGTTATCAACTAGTTTTCGTGTCTCTGAAAACTTACCGGAGCTCACAGATGCAGTTGAATGGGTTTCTGGCCAGAGAGAGAGTTCGGAGACCTGCCCTAAACTCGACAGGAATGCTGTCCTCATGAATCAGCTTGATGTTGTTCTCGCTCATGTGCAGGTGACGAATACTGCGCACACCAGAGAAGACATCCAGGGGCCATTCGGAAATGATATTGGAAGCCACGTGCAGTTCTTCGAGTCGAGGCATGTGCTGGAAAGTGTCCAATGGCAGGTGGTAAGTGTAGGTTTTCGATATGTCCGGATGCCTAAGGTTTTGCAAGTGGAGGAGAAGTGACCTAAAATAGTCTCGGGGTAACTCGATTTTCGTCTGATACACTCGTAATTTCTGGAGATTTGGGCACCAATGAAACATGTCTACATGAGGAACATTTGCGAGGGTCCATTTCGGATTTCGATTCAAGTACAGATTTCCTAGGGACGACGAGTTGAAGGCGAACCGTTCAATCATCTGCAGTTGTGAGTTCTCGTCCAAGAAAAGGGTGAATAGACGTGGCAAGACAGAAAACGTGTTGCTTTTAATGACGGTCAATTTGTTCATGGAGAGGTCAAGCTTAAGGAGTCGATCCAGACACCGGAAATCATCAGCAGACAAGTCATACAAGCTGTTCCCTTTCAGGTAGAGAGAACGAAGTCTGGGATAGAGAGGCAGGCCCTCAGAATCACAGAAGTTAGAAAGGTGAAGCATTAGACTTCTGTCCAGATGGATCTGAATCAAGTTCGGATGACCATTGGCTTCCCATACCTCAACTTTGCAATCTCGAGCTTCAAACTTGAGCAGGTGAGGCAGTGCTCTCAGACAGGAGTCGTTGAGAGTTTTCATTCTGTTGTCTTTTATGTCAAGGGTCTCAACAAACTTGAGGCCGGCACTGTGGAAGAACGTCTCTGGTAGACTTTCCAAGGCCAGGTTGATCAGTTTGAGAATCTTCAGCTTGGGACTTCGTAAACCGTGGATGGCTCTTTGTATTTCCACTGCCGGGGTCCTGTCGTTTGCAATGTGCAGAGTTTCCAGTGAGGTCATGGCAGCAAACGTGCTCCCGTCAATACGTCGAATATGACAGTTGTGGATTTCAACGTTTTTAAGGTTGGATGCACTGACCTTTCCCCACGACACTTCCGACAGGTTGGTAAATAAAAAGCTGTCGACTTCAAGCTTCTCTATAAAGCCTAGGATCGGTGGAAGCTGAGATTTCTCGTGGAATCCGTGGCATTTGGCGCTATTCCAGAACTTGTTGAAAGAACACATGCCTTTTTTGTTCGTTGTTCCGTTTTCCTGGGATAAGACGGATATGAGAAGAGCGCAGAAAACCGACATAATCCACAGTCGACGATATGCAGACATCGTGCATCTGGAAAAGAAACAGTGCGAGGACACAGATCGAAAGAAAATGTGACCCTCCACCACGGAATGAGACGCTTTGTCCCTGGAACCATTCGGCGCTAGCAGTGGAAATAGGTACAAGGGGTGTGGGTTGTCGATTTTGAGTTTTTGGTTGTTTCTGGTTCAGTAATCCTTTATCTTTAAGTTTCTGTAAATATTTTAGTAAAATTCACTTCCAAAGTTAGTAAAAAATGTGTTGAATAAGCACTACCCGTCCGATTTTGGCAAAGCAATGGTGCAAAAATCAACACTTTTTAACTACCTGTCACCCCTCTATTTTTTGAGTGGACCCATTGTGTTACACATGATTTTGTGCAAAGGTCTTTGTTACCAAGAATACGATTGGTTGGTTTCAAATAGAAAGCCAATTAGAAGGCTGAAAACAATAATCCTGAGGGGACACCTTTGTAAACAACACGTCACCAAGGCTGGGGTTCCGCGCCGTGATTGGCCAAATGCGTGCACGTGACGTCAATCGGCCAACCAGCGAGAGGCTTCTATTTAAGATGGCGTCCCATAGCGTGTCTGAAGAAAATTTAATTGTTGTCAAAGCTTTGAATTCCGCTCGAGATTCTAACATTACGGACCACGGAGATAGTGAACAGATAGAAAGTTTAATCTGAGACTACTTGACAACACCAGCATCAGAGGAAGATGGCTTCAGCGACGATGACGAGGAAAGTGGTGATGAAGTGAGTGTTGGTTTGCGTGAGGAAGGATCCGAAGGTGAAGATAGTGCACAGAGTGACAGTGACAACGACGATCAACCACTGGTTGCTGAATGTGATGTGAACAATAAACAGTATCATGCAACTCACATCCTGATGAGGAAAGGCGAAAGGTGGAGGGATTTGACTGCAGATGCAAAGTCAAGAAGGCTGAGGGTTCTACGGAGTCAACAAAGCAGGGTTGCATTGCACAGTTTTCTGATGATGAGGTGATGGCAAGAAGACTGGACATGAAGGAGTTCTCAGAAGGTAACTATTCATACTTACTCTATGCTGAAATATTTTTCATTAGTATTTAATTTGAATTTCATCGTGCAAGTTCGTAAAATTCGTTAGTGATAGAGAGGTGATCAAGAGAGGTGAAAGATAGCAGAAGCAATACTATTCTTGAAAAACAGTGTTTTACTGTTGTTGTCTATTCTGTAGTGATCGCTTGCCTACGGCTTAGGCCTACAGTTCAGACTAACATTTATTTAATGTGACCCTACATCACATTTTGAATGGCATAATGAATTATGTCCACATTCAGGGGTCTCGCTAAGATTTTTGCTTACCGGTATTTCCCCACAACCTAACTCCAGCCTCCCAGCAAGAATCGGTCCCAGTCACGTTACTACCGGTAATGAGTACGTGTTCAATATACATGCTTACTGTTATTGTCATTCAAAGTGTAAGAGTATTCATGTACACTACAGGCTCTGAACATCCATGAAGAATTCTTGCTGAGTTGTTGTTTTTCCCCCCATTACAATCGGTGCTTGCTGCTTTATCCCGGTCGTCGGGACCGACAGCTAAACGAAAATCATCAGTTCCCATTGTGGCGTATAAATAGTATTACAATCACTGTGCACCACCCCCACCCCCACCCACCCCACCCCCATACTTTACTACAGAAACATTTTAGTGTAATCTCATATCACATATCATTTTGTTTTGTGTTTCTTGGACCTGTGCACATTAGCACTGATTTTTTAATTATTATGAATAGGTCTTTGATCAGTAAGCCATTGTGACAATTTAGCCGTGAACGTACATTTTCGTGTATTTTCTGAAACAATGTTGACAATAAATTACTTTATGTTTCAAACTGAAAATGTGTGTGTTAGTTGTTTATGTTATGTTGTATGACTGTGCCAAATTTCAAAGAAATGCATGCATGGTTGCTAAGGAAACTGTTGTGCTGAACTTTCAAAACTTTTATTTCAAATTTTCTCAGAAACACATTTCCGAGGGTAAGTATATTCAAATACCTGTAACTCGGAGACTAATTGTCCGATTTTCAAACGGTTTTCACCATTGGGATTGCCATTTAAAATACTTGCAGACAGAGTAAAAAACTGAAAATGGCCCAGGGGGACAAAGCGACTCATTC
>JAWQFJ010022813.1:0-17651 GCA_034096865.1 Theodoxus fluviatilis | reverse complement strand
CTGCGCTCGATTTATCCGCCTGAATCCGGCGGCGGCGGCCACCGCCACGTGACCGTTGATTCCCCGTCACGTGACCGGCTAATCGACAGCTTTCGTGCCAATCGAGCGCTTTCGGCTGACCAACATGGCGGCACAATTGTGGTGTTTAGAAGAGTTACTAGACAGCGGTAGCGATGATGAGGAAATGTGCTGTCTTCTTGGTTTATGGTAAGGTTTGAGGTTATTGTGTAAATTGAACATTTTCATTACCACTACCTATGCCCTGATAAGTGACTCCTGAGCCTAGGTGCAGTCAAAGACCCTATAATTATACACTAAAACCACGCACTCGAGTGATTTTCCTTTACGCAAAGGGAGGTCAGAATGTAGAGTTACGTCCCTTCGCGAGAGAATTTTCAATTCGAACTTAATGCAGGATTTCTCACCGTCAACCACACATCGTGCACACAATAAAGAAACAAAAATCATAATCTACTTCAATTGTCCAGCGGAAATTGCAGTGAGGTAACAAATTAAGGCACACATGAGTCCGCGAAGAACGAGTTATCGAATATTTTCAGTGTCGAATCGTCATGAAACAAGAAGGGCAAAGCCCATACGACTCACATGCTTGACCTTGACCTTTATATGACCTTGACCTTCAGGTGACCTTCAAGGTCAAGGTCAAACAACTAAACCTAGCAATGACATCATACACTAAGAAATGATTTACACATTTTTTTCCTACCAAAATACATGTGACCTTGACCCAAGGTCAAGGTCATCCAAGGTCATGCAACACAAAGCTGTTAATTCAAGACATAGGAAGCACAATGGTGCTTATTGGCACTTTCTACCATGAGATATAGTCACTTTTAGTGGTTCACTACCCCATTTTGGTCACATTTCATAAGGGTCAAAGTGACCTTGACCTTGATGATATGTGACCAAATGTGTCTCATGATGAAAGTATAACATGTGCCCCACATAATTATTAAGTTTGAAACAGTTATCTTCCATAGTTCAGGGTCAAGGTCACTTCAAAATATGTATACAATCCAACTTTGAAGAGCTCCTGTGACCTTGACCTTGAAGCAAGGTCAACCAAACTGGTATCAAAAGATAGGGCTTGCTTTGACCTATATACCACTTGTAGCTAAGGTCGCCATTCTCAATAACGTGGGAGAAAATTGGGAAAATGTGAAAAATGACTGTTTTTGAGACCACATTTATGGCTCCTGTGACCTTGACCTTGAAGCAAGGTCAAGTCACTATGTATGTTTTTTGAGGCCTTGTCATCATACACCATCATGCCACATTTGGTGTTGATAGACTTAATAGTCTCCGAGAAAAATCCAACGTTTAAGTTTTTTACGGACGCCCGGACGGACGCCCGGACGCCCGGACGCCCGGACGGACGCCCGGACGCCCGGACGCCCGGACGGACGCCCGGACGGACGGACGACACGGCTCAGTACATTGACTCACTTTTGCTTCGCATGTGAGTCAACAAAAAGCCTAGTCTTGTCGTCGCCATCTTGGATCTTCGTTCGCCTCAGAAAACCTGATGGCGGACCCGGCGGTTCGCCGGGTGATCCGTCGGTCACGTGACCTGAAGAAATCGAGCGCAACAAAAAACCCACCGGTGCCCCGCCTCGCCCGCCGGCGGATTCCGGCGGACAAATCGAGCGCAGCCACTGTCTCCACTGTCCAAGCAAACCAAGACTGTGCCTTGGCGACTGCTACCACAGCTACCACACCTTGCGACTGTTCTGGCATTGAAACAGCTGCAGCTGCATGATCAGCACTTACTCCAACCAGGCTAAACCTGGTCTGGAGCACATAATGTGCTACCCAGTTCCCTCTATCTTTCTCAAGAGACTGCCTCCTTCTATCCACTTGCATGATTCTTGTGTTTGAATGTTTTTAGCATCATTCACCATGAATATGTGAGTTGTTGTGGGGTTTTTTCTTCAATTTTTGTACATTAGTGATTTATCTTTGTTTTGTGTGTAGCATGAAACTTTAATCTAAAAATAAATATTGTAAAAATAATCTTTGGTTTTTTAGCTTTCATTTGGTATGCTGTTTTACATGGGTATCTGTTGTATCCTTGCACAAATCAGACAAGACCGAGACAAACTGTTTCTAGTGACGATGACGTAATGAAGAAAGTGACGTAGGACAGTGACAAGGACAGTTGAAAAAGAGGCATCAAGAATAAACTAAGAAACCAAGAACTAAGATTTGTTTGTCAGTTTTGTGCGTGTGCAACACAACAAATGGCGACGAGGATTTAACTGAAAAGAACCCGAATGGAATTGTTTAACGTTTGAGAAGAAAAACATGGCTAGTTTGCCTAATGTTCCTCAATTTGACGTTCACTGTGAAGGACAATACTCTGGCTTTCGCTGGCAGAAATGGATTGATCGATTTGATAATTTTCTCCATGCCCTCAACATCACCAACGATGCTCGGAAACGAGCTTTGCTCCTTCACTACGCCGGTGAGGATTGCTTTGAGATTTACGATGAGTTTTCTGATGACCAAAGGGGAGAAAATACGTATGCTGCATTGAAGAAATCCATCTTGGATTATTTCACCCCTCAGAAGAATGTAACGTACGAAATTTTCTAGTTTCGCCAAGCAGTCCGGCAGAAGCAAGAGTCCATTGATGCGTTTCATACACGTTTGCGAGCACTGGCGGCAACGTTTGAGTTCCATGACAAAGACGGCGAGATTCTCTCACAGATCTTGCAAGGTTGTACGTCGACAAGACTGCATCGCAAGGCATTAAAGGAAAACTGCAACCTCAAGCAAGTGCTTGACGAGGCCCATGCAGATGAAATCTCCGAGGCCAGAGCAGCAGAAATGGAGCGTGGTACCGTGTCCAACTCCATCGAGATGTCCGTGCAAGTTCTTACTGCAGACGGGCGACAGCAAGGTGGTAACTCCCATGGCAAGAGCGGTGGTTCCTCCTTTACAAATCATCAACCAGGTTGCAGTTCCCGTGGTGGTGGTGGTGGCTACCATGGCCGATCACGCGGTAGTGGCGATTCCCGAGGCGGTTCTTACAGCTCTTGTGGCGGATTGACAGCCCTCGGTTCAACGCGACCGTGCCGTTAATGTGGTTACACTACCCATCGTAACAATGAGTGCCCAGCTCGAGGCAAGATATGCAAAAAGTGCACCAAGATCGGACATTTTGCGCGTGTCTGTGAGTTGCAGAAGGTAAGGCAGATAACCTCTTCTCCTACTGCCGAGCGCATTAGTATGAGCAAGAACAGTACTGTAGTTCGTGTCATTCTGCCAAGCGCAAGACTGATCCACTGATGATGAACAATGTTGATGTGAAACAAATGAACAATAATGATGCCACACCAAGAATGAAAAATGAACAGAATCTTTTGCATGCTGATGTTGATGATCAGATCTGACAATAACAAGGATGCTAACAGACAGAGGGATTGTTTATCTTTCTGTTTCAATGTGTTTTAATCTTGTTCTTGACGTTTTAGATTCATTTTAGCCGATTAAAACTAAGTAAAATGATGACCTGAGGCAGCTTTCCCACCCATTTTGCGGGGTTGCGCCCCTACCTAATCTAAGTCGGCACGAAAACTCTACAAACGTTTGCCTGTTGTAAACGACAAAGTGGCCGATTTCTACAATGAACAAAGCATCGATTTGCCGGGAAAGCGCACAGTGTGCAGATATAGCATGCAGCCCAACAAGGTCCTCACAAGAAAGGTAGCAGATCTGTTTGATGAATTTAAAGTGCGGTATCCACACATAAAGATGTCGCTGACCACGTTCAGCCGGCGAAGACCCCTACCTAATCTAAGTCGGCACGAAAACTCTACAAACGTTTGCCTGTTGTAAACGACAAAGTGGCCGATTTCTACAATGAACAAAGCATTGATTTGCCGGGAAAGCGCACAGTGTGCAGATATAGCATGCAGCCCAACAAGGTCCTCACAAGAAAGGTAGCAGATCTGTTTGATGAATTTAAAGTGCGGTATCCACACATAAAGATGTCGCTGACCACGTTCAGCCGGCGAAGACCTCACCATGTCATGCTCTCCACAAGCCGGGCGTTTCTCCAATGCCTCTGTGAGAAATGTGTTAACCCCATGCTGAAGCTTGACAATCTAAATGCCTTCCTCACTGTCAAGGTTCCAGAATGTAAACGAACTTGTAGAGCGAACTGTTTGCAGAGTCCGGCAGTACAAAAGAGAATGTATTGGCCGGACATGTGATTCACGTGGGGTCACTCAGCTTGTGGAGGATTGGAGGGCGGAAGTCCATAGACTTTGTCCATCGACAGCTTGTCTCCGTGACTCAGAACTTCATCCAAGTCTACTTCTACCTGGGCAAATGCGAGTACACTGAAACGGTCACGAGGCTGACGAGGGCGTTTTTCCGTCACCTCCCACATTTCATGAAAGAATCATCAACCATTTTGGGCTCTTCCCTGCAATCCTGGAGATATAGTGAGACAGCGTCAAGGAGAGAATTTTTTGCCAAACTAACCATCCTTCTTATACAAGGTGGAGCTAATACCAACGTAAGGGATACATTCGGCAACACGCCGCTTCACGACATCGCTTTTGCCTACAGGAATGAAGACGACGCTGTAGACATTGCAAAATGCCTATTGAAGAGTGGAGTCCACCTGGATCTGGAGAACATTGGGGGTGATACTGCACTGCAGAAGGCCACTGAAGGCTCTTCCCTGCAATCCTGGAGATATAGTGAGACAGCGTCAAGGAGAGAATTTTTCGCCAAACTAACCATCCTTCTTATACAAGGTGGAGCTAATACCAATGTAAGGGATACATTCGGCAACACGCCGCTTCACGGCGTCGCTTTTGCCTACAGGAATGAAGACGACGCTGTGGACATTGCAAAATGCCTATTGAAGAGTGGAGTCCACCTGGATCTGGAGAACATTGGGGGTGATACTGCACTGCAGAAGGCCACTGAAGGCTCTTCCCTGCAATCCTGGAGATATAGTGAGACAGCGTCAAGGAGAGAATTTTTCGCCAAACTAACCATCCTTCTTATACAAGGTGGAGCTAATACCAATGTAAGGGATACATTCGGCAACACGCCGCTTCACGGCGTCGCTTTTGCCTACAGGAATGAAGACGACGCTGTGGACATTGCAAAATGCCTATTGAAGAGTGGAGTCCACCTGGATCTGGAGAACATTGGGGGTGATACTGCACTGCAGAAGGCCACCGAAGGCAGAGTCAAGTCGCTGATTCTGAGCTTCTACCCGCTTCCCTTGTCTTGCCTGGCCGCCAGATTCATCAGACAGCACAACATCTGCCGTGATGGTCTTCCCCAGCTACTGCAGAAGTTCATTTGCGAACATAATAAGTACGTGTTGTGAGTAGTTACGTGCAACCTGTGATGCTCAAAGCATATGTTTCATTTTCACAGATAACCCAGTGTATCAGAGTCCACCGTATAGCTGGTGTGGGTATGGATGCTTTGGAGGCAAATCTATAGAGCATGTGCTTGCAACAACTATGTCTCCTTCACTGATCCAGCGTCATAGGTATGACAGAAAGAATTGTCTTTGTTAGGCAAATGGAGAGTCAATTGTTTTTTTGAATTGAAATATTTGTTATCTTAGTATGGCCTGATTTGTTTTGTCAGGATTGTGACGTGAAGTGACATAAGGTCAGTCACGTGGGCTGAGTTGGCAAATGACGAAGCCAGAATTGTAGTTGTGTCAGTGTCATTTGTGCTTTGGAAAAATGCACCTCAAGTAATGAAGCTCTGCATTGAATAGCTGTATTGTACAGGTATTGTTAATATTTGTTCTTTCTTCTGATATGAGCAATGATGTATGTGTTCAGATGAACAATTTGTAAAACTGTTGATATTGAGAGATATACAATTTTTTGTAATCAGTGATTTAACGGTTCATGTCAACCGTTGTCGTGAAATGTGATCTGTGCGGTGTTTTTGTTGTTGGCTGTCAAACAGGGAGGATTCGGAGGGGAGAGAGAGAGGAATTGATGTAATTGTGGGTGTTTCATGATGTGAAACTTTTTATACAGCTGCCAGGCTGGGAAAATAGCCTGAGCTAAAACACTCCTCATCTTCGGTCATCACTGGGGTGGACGCGTCCCAACGTCGAAGATGTGACCACAGTGCTGGACCTGTCGCCAGGGTCTTTAGTGACCTCCTCTTCACACCGTCACCGCGGAAAGCGCCGGCCGTGACTGAGGACGACAGCACACCCACTGCCATGTAACTAAAGGGAAGGTTGTGAGTAACTAAAGAGAAGAAGTCCATGGCACCGTCGAAATGAGTAATAGAGACTGCTGAACATTCATATCGTCAAATTGATAGCCATTCATTTATTCCTTAAAGACTAAATTTTCTATTGTATGATTATTGTCCGCTTGGATTTTGTGTGTGTGAAATTAATAAATATACAAGTGAAAAGAAAAGAAAATTGGTGAATCATCTTTGTGCCTGTCTGATAGTAAACAGAGAAAGTACACGCGCCATTCTGAGAAAGATAAATACATTTACATTTAGTCTCAGTTTATTTGGCACACACAAACAAAAAACCAGGCCGTGACACTTTATTAGGCTCATATGTAGACAAAATAGGTCTTTCTTCAATGATTTTTTGTGCCAATGTTTATGGTTATCGAGCGATGACAACAGCTCGGACAGATTAGTATTTAACCCTCCAGAATTAGTATTGCTGGTGTCTCTGAAAGACAAACGTTCTACAATGCTTCAGTCCTTTTCGGATCTGCCACATGGATTGCAGATGTTATTCCAGAATTGAGGGAAGACATTCATCTACAAGAATCATCCAGAAGATTAAATCGATGGAGACGTCTCTGAGAGACATGTTGAGCGCAACTCTGAAGGATTTTCGTTATCGAGTAGATGAATAATCAGCTGACTTCCAGCAAATGAATTTGTGGCTGGATTTGACCTGGAAAGAGCTCCCTTTCACTGCTCGAGGACTTTTTTTAGTAGCACCAGGGAGTCTGCACACCAAGTTCCGCACCGAGTATTTATGTGGCTCCCAGGATTTTGTTGCATGCCACAGCAGTCTCCACGTTCTGCAGTTTCTTTGTCACAGACCACTTGGGACCTTCGGAGAGGCATTTCGGATTACCTGGTCCGAAGATTTCATCAACATCGTCAGCTGTACCTTAGTCACTAAGAGTTCATTCACAACTGTTGGGAAAATTATGTGACACCATGACGTGCCTCAGGTTCTCGTGATGGCACATGGAGCTACTCCATGCTGGAGTTACAGATCATGGTGTGGTCATAGACTACTGCATCTGTTCCAAGGAAACGGCCAGGAAGGCGCTGAGCAGTAAGGCCGAGGTTTCACTGATAGCCATGGCTGTCGTGCTGCATAGTTATCCCTGTTGGCCAGCTGATGCACTGCACAGCTGAAGGGTCTGCTTGGGGATAAGACCAATGATGAAGGAGTTCTGTTGGGCGCTTTATCCGTGAGGATTCATGCTCCTAGCGCTTCAAGACCGTCGTTGTACAATTCGGAACTGCCTGGAGAGAACCATTGTCCGTAGAGGTAACTTTCCAAGATATATGTTATCAGTGTCATTCGTCATTTAACTTACTTACTTACGCCTTTGACCCCTCCTGGGGTATAGGCTGCAAACAAGGGTTCTCCAGCCATCCCGGTCCTGAGCAATCTTCCCCAACTGTCCCCAGGAGTGGCCTGTTCTCTTAACATCGGCGTCCAGGTCTCGGCGCCAACTGTTGCGAGGTCTACCTCTCTTTCTCTTCCCTTGTTATTGTTATTGTTATTGGTAAATTTCCGAGTTGCATTCCCCTCTGGCAACCTTTCTAATAAAGATATTGCATATCTGTTTGCAAAATAAATGTCATCTGTAATGATTGTCTTGCTTTTAGAACTTTTCTTTTAACCTTTAGAGCGCCGCCGGCGCCTTGAGTCGCCACAGCGTACATTCCCCAGACGTCCACCGGCGCCACAGTGCGCCGAGCAATAGTGATGTGCGCTGTTGACTTGCCTAACGCTGCCTTTGAGTCATGCTGATCTAAAAATATCACAGTCATGTGCAGTGATCACGTGGCAATGAGATCCGCCATTTTGGCGATTGAGAGGACGCGCGGCAAATTTTCTGCGAATTTTTTCACGAAGTTCGTCTTCGTCGTTTGTGAACGGGACTTTTTTCTTTGCCAGTATGGCGACTGACGAAGAAGTTGAAGCACTTGTGGAGTTATTTTTCGATTCTGACTCTCAGAATATGAATTCGAAGGCTTTACTGACATTGATGTGATGGGAGATATATCATAGAGAGCAAGCACGTGCTTCGACCGATCGATGTGTTGTGGTCTGTAGATCGACAGGAGGAGCGGAAGCTTGATTCAGATGAAAATGACTCGGCTGACTTCCCTAGCGTAAGTAATTGTAGGATTTTTTGTTTTGTTTTAGTTTTACCCTAAAACATTTTCAGATGTTCAGATTACTTGGAGACTCTATGCACTTTTGCATTTTCATCAAAAGCTGTTGTATTCTTAAATAAATAGAGCAGTGTAGGAAAACACAGTGAATTTGTTTGTTTTTTGTTGTTGTCTGTGTTCCATGATTTTTTAGCAGCCAAAAAAAACATTCTATGGCATTTTCATTAATTGCACCATGTAGGCCATCCATTTTTCTACTCACCCTCCAAAAATCTACTTCAAAGCTTGAATAGGTAATAAATGATGATTTTTTAAGTAAACATGGTGTCGAATTTGACCACACATAAAAAAATTTGTGGCTCTGGGGTAAAGCAATGATGGAAATTGGCGGCGCTCTAAAGGTTAAGAGCCTTATTGATCATTTTTTTGGTGCAAAGAATTTATGCCGTGACTTAAGTTTCTGGCAAGGATACGTGCGTATGAGTGAAAGAGTTTGTGTGTGTGTGTGTGTGTGTGTGTGTGTGTGTGTGTGTGCGCGCGCGCACACGCGCGCACACGCGTGCGTGCACGTGTTTGTTTTGTTTTTGAAGGTATGCGACAGTGAGACAGGCAGTTGGGAAAACATGGCTCCGACTGCTGTTTCTGAAGAGCAGTAATCAGAAAGGGAGCCAGTCATTTTGAAGATCAACGTTTGCTTGTCTCTGACAACAAAAGGCAAATGCAAACATGGTCCCCAGTATATATCCCATTGATTTAGACACAGGGGTAGTCTGCCCTTATCGCTAGTCTTTCTGGGTTGCAGTCTCTTCATGGGCGCTCGGATACCACCGAACCAGCCCATGCCATTCACTCGCAAATTTGAATTGAGGCAAAGCAATTTGCAGTCACGTCAATACACCGGACGGGTATCAGAATTACACACATCATGTTAGCTACATTTAGAAGTTGATCTTACTGAAACGGAAATGAGCAGGTGCACTCTTGTCGCCCAGAAGTCGTGCGCTGAAGTCAGTACACAGTAGCCATTACTGGCATCCTGATTCAGTTCCCTGGGGGACATACAGCCACAGCCTGTGTTGCCACAGGCAAGCACTGCACAAACTACAGGGCAGAAGCGGAAGCACTCATGCAGGCGGTCTCCATGGTACAGGATTCTCCAGACCCATGCTACCAAGTAGTCTTCCTCTTAGACGCCTGTAATGGTTCCCCATCAGGGAATGAATGGACAAGGAAATTGTAGTATCCAAGCCCACCTGTGTGCTGGTTCACTGGACGTTAGGGTCTCGGAGACGGGGAGGAGTGGAAAGGAAAAAAAAAGGAGAGCAGAAGAGAACAGTGACTGACGTTCTTTACATGAAGTGACAAAGCGGAATGGTGAATGACATCACGTGAACGATGGCAAGTGACGTCATATAATTATAAGAAAAAACACCGCAATACTCTAATCATCACCGGTGTGTCCAGACCATTCAACCACCAGTCAGTGAGATTGCTACTGTCTTCCAAACCGTGAGTGGAGTAAATTGGACATGAGTGGCCCTTCACTTTGGATTGACCACCCGAGCCAGGCAGCAACGCTCGCCCAAAGTCCCTGCTGAGCCCGAGTTGTTTTCCCTCCAACTCATTCAGAGGTACCTCCAGCAACGCTGCCCTTCAAAGTTGCCGACGAAGCCTCTTTTTCTCCCCCCCTTTGTCTACTGAGGTCGAGGAAAGTTTCCCGTCCCCGCCGCCGTCGCCGCTATACCCGTTAAGCGGTAATTGTGAATTTACTTTCCACTGGAATTGATGTAGTAAACTGTATGATAGGAACGTTGCGTCATCGACGAACATTCGAAGAATAAGTCCTTTAAAGTGGAGCTAAGAAGAAGTTTTATCACTCGTTAATCAGGCTGGCCTAATACTTACAACTCTCCTTGTGTATGCTTGATTTTTGCAGGACTACATTACAATTTGTCATTATTTGATTAAATCATTATTAATTGATTCCTCCTGACCTTTCCTTCAGGTTTTGAGAGAAAGAGACAGCTCGAATGAAAGCAGTGATGGTTATGTGTGCAAGTCAGGCCTCATCCAAATAGTAATAAATCCATACCCCTAGAGACTCAGAGGCCGCTTGTAACACGCCCTATCAGTCCTCCAGGCCCTAGAGAAAGGAAAACTCTCCCAGCTGACCAAAGCATTTCAGAGGGTCGGACAAACCAGAAGAGTTGTTCTCCAGTGGATACCAGATCACTGTGGAATTCCAGGAAACGAAAGGGCAGATGAGCTGGCGAAAGAAGGAGCCCAGGAAGAACAACTTGAAAATAGTGTCAGCTATAGTGAGCGAAAGACCATCATCAAGGCATTGATGAGGCCGAGGACAGAGACGAATACCACTTCATGTCCAGAGAGCAGCAGGTCGTCCTTATTAGGCTGCACACCGGCCACAACAGGCTCAATGCTCACATGAACCAAAAGTACAGGCTGGCACCATCATCAACATGCGCATGTGGTCTGGACGACCAAACAGCAGAACACATACTCCAGACTTGTCCCTTACTCGAAGAAAAAAGGAGGGAAGTGTGGCCGTCACCAACTTCCCTGCAGACCAAACTATATGGCAGCCGCGACGAGTTGGAGAAAACGACAGTTTTCTGACGAGAAGACCTACTCCTGGGTCTACGAGGGCCAGAACTGCTCACTGAAAACTGCTCAGCAGTTCATCAACAGAGACGAGACTTGGCAAGAATGGAGGCTGCTCAAGAGAACAGTTCTCAGTGAACACTTTTCCAGAGTTGATTTCGTCACCAAATTCTACCCTGCAGTTGATGAATTTCCAAATTTAAAGAAGCTGACAGCTGTGGCCTGACCCTGACCATCCACACAGCAGACTGTGAAAGATCGTTCTCTGTGCAAAACTACGTCCAAACACAGAGGAGGAGAGCACTCTCTACCACACACGGTAACCAGCTGATGAGGGTGTGCATTGATGGACCTAACTTTCAGGACATGCCCTTTAACCGTGCAGTGCAGGTGTGGGCGGAACGTCGCAACCGCTACCTGTTCAAGAAAACTAGGGCATGAGACTGTCCTAGGTCCTATTGATGGAGTTATTCAGAAGGAAATACTGTGGACTGTTGTGTATTTGTGTGTGTAATTTGCTGGATGGCAAAAAACAAGTTGAGACTAAACTCTTTGGACTCGATGCAACATTTTTGTGGTGTGTATGTGTGTAGAGGAGTGATTTTGTGTTGTGTTTGACTGGTTGAAGCAGATCTCTGTTAGATTTCATTGTGTTAGACCCTAAAACCAAGTTTGTTTAAACAAAACATCATGCTACCAAGAAATAATAGAATGGGTTTTGAGTGATCATGACTGTGTTGACATAACGAAATGTTAAAAGATACAATGAAACAACTGAAAGACACACAGCTTGACATGTGTTTGATTATTTTTTTATTTTATGCTTTTTTAATTATTCATTTGTGTGTGTATGGGGGGCGGGGAGCTGTAGGGGTGTCATGTGTGGGGTGGAGGGTCATTCTGTTTGAAGTGAAGGTTCGATTGTTAATGACCCATGTTTTTTCAAAATTGACCCATCATTTTGCCTGGTCATGGGTCATTGGGCACATGAAGTCTGAAAATAATCTGAAGCACTGATAGAGACTTGTCCAGACCACTGAAATTCAACATGATGTCTCTCATCTGTTCCCATACTTGCGTTAGTTGATTGTAACTGCAGAGATACGTGAGAAGGCGTGTTTCTCTCACACTCTGTTGCTGACAATACCTCAGCCTTTGCGTGTGCGATAGCACATTGAACTGTACAATTTATTCATTTAATGCACCATGTACTCTTTGTAATATTGAATATAAACCTAGTGTTTATCCTTATCAATCATCCCATATATGGCAACCTGCACTCCGTGAGTTGTAAAAGGTAATATTAACCCTCTGGACGCCATTAATTTTTCACGGATTTTACTCCCTGCAGCCAGTTATTTTCTGGACGTGCCCCAAAACCGAGACCCCTCTTCTGTTTAAAAATATACAATTATTTTATTATTTGCTATAGAGGCAAACTTTTTGGAGGAAAGATGGAAAATTGAATGCTCTCTCTGATAGACACACTGAAATTTATGTCCATGCAATACAATATGATTTAAAAATAAACTGAGACAACACAAATAAAAAAACGTGTCGAGTGACAGGCTGCCACTGACTCACTCGAGAATAAATTCCCGCATCGCTTCCTTTCTTCACCCTCACTTGACCAGCGTAGCAATTCGTTTTGTCGATCATCAAGTCAACGACTTTATTAGTTGAAATAGAGATAAAAAGCATCCGATTTAGATACCTCATCGGGCACATGTTGAGGAGAGTCCATGCGCGAATTTAGAAGTTACCGATCGAGGTAGACACGTTGTTGCGCGATTTCAATTGCGCACGCTGGCTCAGAAATGATTGAGTTCGATTCTGATAAAGAGTGAATCTTTGAAATATTGTTCGATTCTGACTCGGAAGAAGAATTCCATGGCTTCACAGAGGAAGATTTGGTTGAGTTTGCCACAGCAACCAAGAGTGGTAACACGCAGACGGAATCTTAGACTGCGCTGGTTCAACTTCGATTTCGTCATCGGAGTCACTGTCTGCGGCAAACTCGACCAAATCTTCCTCTGTGAAGCCATGGAATTCTTCTTCCGAGTCCGAATCGAACAATATTTCGAAGATTCGCTCTTCATCAGGATCGAGCTGAGTCATTTCTGGGCCAGCGTGCGCATTCGAAATCGAGCGGCAGCGTGTCTACCTCGATCAGTAACTTAAAAATTCGATCTAAATTCGCGCACGTGCAGTGAAACAATATGGCGACTATTATTATGAAAGCGAGGCTCTTCTGTGCAGTCTCCATGCGTAGAGAGCTCTCACAATCCCAAGATTCATAGCAAACAGCGCCAGATTCAAACATGCCTATCAGTTTGTCGACTATAACCGCCGACGGCTGTGAGGGGAGGTAACTACTTCGGCGGTTATGACCGCCGACGGCACGCAGAGGGTTAAAAAAAAACAATGAAATAGTACCTGATTTAATTGGCGCCATAAATACTTCACTTGCCATTCATTTGTATACAAATCACTTTTGGAATTCATTCATTGGCGCAGAGTGTGCTCTGACTAACGCACTTTCCAACGGAGTGAAGTTTGTCATATGGGACTGTTAATTTAAGCCTCAAATAGTTGCTAGAAGCTGTTATGTTAGCACAATTTGCTTTCACTGGAAACCACATGTCCAAATTTTGAGTGAGAAATTTCGTCTGCTCTCGCTGAGGTCCGCGTAGTGGCTATATAAAGCCAGAGCAGTGCAGAGGCCAGAGAGGCCACCGAGAGGCAACGGAGAGGTCAGCCCAGCAGGCGGTGGCCATGTACTGCACTGTTACTATGAATACAGACTAAGAAATGTGATACCACGTCTTCTTGTCTGCTGAACCCTCGGAGGGAGTAAAGGGAGAGAGACAAGTACACCGTCTCTATACTCCCCGCCTGCTCGAGGCATGTCACACCCCACCCGTGCTACCACAATGCTTCATCTGGTGGTGCGATAGCAGGGTACCACCATGCTTCATAAGTATTTTTTAATTATTATTTTTCAGAGCTACCCCTCACTTAATAAATAAACAAGAAGGGCAAAGCCCATACGACTCACATGCTTGACCTTGACCTTTATATGACCTTGACCTTCAGGTGACCTTCAAGGTCAAGGTCAAACAACTAAACCTACCAATGACATCATACACAAAGAAATGCTTTACACATTTTTCCTACCAAAATACATGTGACCTTGACCCAAGGTCAAGGTCATCCAAGGTCATGCAACACAAAGCTGTTAATTCAAAACATAGGAAGCACAATGGTGCTTATTGGCACTTTCTACCATGAGATATAGTCACTTTTAGTGGTTCACTACCACATTTTGGTCACATTTCATAAGGGTCAAAGTGACCTTGACCTTGATGATATGTGACCAAATGTGTCTCATGATGAAAGTATAACATGTGCCCCACATAATTGTTAAGTTTGAAACAGTTATCTGCCATAGTTCAGGGTCAAGGTCACTTCAAAATATGTATACGATCCAACTTTGAAGAGCTCCTGTGACCTTGACCTTGAAGCAAGGTCAACCAAACTGGTATCAATAGATAGGGCTTGCTTTGACCTATATACCACTTGTAGCTGAGGTCGCCATTGTCAATAACGTGGGAGAAAATTGGGAAAATGTGAAAAATGACTGTTTTTGAGACCACATTTATGGCTCCTGTGACCTTGACCTTGAAGCAAGGTCAAGTCACTATGTATGTTTTTTGAGGCCTTGTCATCATACACCATCATGCCACATTTGGTGTTGATAGACTTAACCCTCTGGACGCCATTAATTTTTCACGGATTTTACTCCCTGCAGCCAGTTATTTTCTGGACGTGCCCCAAAACCGAGACCCCTCTTCTGTTTAAAAATATACAATTATTTTATTATTTGCTATAGAGGCAAACTTTTTGGAGGAAAGATGGAAAATTGAATGCTCTCTCTGATAGACACACTGAAATTTATGTCCATGCAATACAATATGATTTAAAAATAAACTGAGACAACACAAATTAAAAAACGTGTCGAGTGACAGGCTGCCACTGACTCACTCGAGAATAAATTCCCGCATCGCTTCCTTTCTTCACCCTCACTTGACCAGCGTAGCGATTCGTTTTGTCGATCATCAAGTCAACGACTTTATTAGTTGAAATAGAGATAAAAAGCATCCGATTTAGATACCTCATCGGGCACATGTTGAGGAGAGTCCATGCGCGAATTTAGAAGTTACCGATCGAGGTAGACACGTTGTTGCGCGATTTCAATTGCGCACGCTGGCTCAGAAATGATTGAGTTTGATTCTGATGAAGAGCGAATCTTTGAAATATTGTTCGATTCTGACTCGGAAGAAGAATTCCATGGCTTCACAGAGGAAGATTTGGTTGAGTTTGCCACAGCAACCAAGAGTGGTCACACGCAGACGGAATCTTAGACTGCGCTGGTTCAACTTCGATTTTGTCATCGGAGTCACTGTCTGCGGCAAACTCGACCAAATCTTCCTCTGTGAAGCCATGGAATTCTTCTTCCGAGTCCGAATCGAACAATATTTCGAAGATTCGCTCTTCATCAGGATCGAGCTGAGTCATTTCTGGGCCAGCGTGCGCGATCGAAATCGAGCGGCAGCGTGTCTACCTCGATCAGTAACTTAAAAATTCGATCTAAATTCGCGCACGTGCAGTGAAACAATATGGCGACTATTATTATGAAAGCGAGGCTCTTCTGTGCAGTCTCCATGCGTAGAGAGCTCTCACAATCCCAAGATTCATAGCAAACAGCGCCAGATTCAAACATGCCTATCAGTTTGTCGACTATAACCGCCGAGGGCTGTGAGGGGAGGTAACTACTTCGGCGGTTATGACCGCCAACGGTGCGCAGAGGGTTAATAGTCTCCGAGAAAAATCCAACGTTTAAGTTTTTTACGGACGCCCGGACGCCCGGACGGACGCCCGGACGGACGGACGGACAACACGGCTCAGTACATAGACTCACTTTTGCTTCGCATGTGAGTCAAAAACTAACGTGGAAGTAAAAAATGTCGTTTTCAGTGCTTGGATATGGCATCTTTCTTTAAAGAAAACACCGCATGTTTGGTATCAGCAGAAAGCGCATTTCGTCTGCTTTGTAGTTCAACAGTTTCCTCCGAAGGCGATGTTACATGGAGGCACCCGAAGGGATAAATGGAAGCCTGTGCAAGCCAATGAGAGTAGTCAACATAAGTGATGGTTTGCTTCCTCTTCTCTGATTGGCCACCCGTCACCAGGCCAGCGCGTGATCACGGCAGAAATGGCAGACGGAAAACGCTAAAGTACACTTCAGCTGTTTTCGTCTGTAGCAATTGCTTATGTAAACCGAGTCAAACTGGCGCCCCTCCACTAGTTGTATGCTGTAAATATGCCGAGGAAAGGAAAGAAACAGACAAACTCGGCATGCATATGGGAAGAAGTTTTTGAAACAAGTGTGTAATTTCAAGCATGCTTTCTCAGTCTTGCTAAAGTCTACTAACTAGTTTTTGTTTTAGTCTTGTATGGCATTCATTTTCCTTCAAAATTATGTGCTTCATGATGCATGTAATATCTTCTCTAGAGGCACAATACTCTCAAAGAACACTACTGAGTTTGTTTTGTCTCTGTGGAAAATAATTGCGTTGTGTTCTGTAAAAACTTGATACGGAAATAGTTAACGAAGTATCACATAACATGATGCCCTTTCGATCAACATAACAAAACAAACTTCTGGCACAAAATGGCAATCAATGGTGGAAATGGTACTCCATGTATAATTCATTCATCGCAGCCAGAGAGGGAAGACGCAGCAAACCTGAAGGGCAGGATGGCAGTCAGTGCGAGGTTGCAATCACAGATGGCATGGCCAACACGAGATTGGAGGTTAGGGCAGGTCGAGAGAGCCAGCACAGTTGTAGTAGCCATCTTGGCCTGTGCTGTAGCGCTGCGACAGATGAATGGTGCTGATGTGGTAGGGCCCAAAGTTGAAGTCTCCAAACCTCTGAAGGAGAAATCCACGGGCAAGTCAGGCATATAATTCCAGACCTTCCACCTACATAGGATTCCTGCAGACTTCAAAGAAACAAATTTTATAACTTTTCTATGACTTTTTGAAACTTTAAATGACATTTTCTTGGACAAATCTGTGAAATATTATTATTGTTTTGCACTGCTAAAGGCGTCTGGCTTCCCCTGTTAATATCAATATACAGTGGAACTTGGACTTTGCATCTCCAGCTTAATGACGTTGCACCCTATCAAGCGAAGTAACTCTGCATGCCATGTGACAGGAAGTGATTGCTTGAATACCAATACGCACTATTGAAAAAAAACTTCAGTCGATGCTGAACTTTCAAAACTTGTCGGTGATTTTTCAGTTTCTGCCAAAATTTCTCAAACTTTTCAGGGCCCTTGATAAACATTTTGCAAGTTTCAAATCGTTTCCAAGTTTTCATTGAATGCAGGAATCCTGCCTGTTGAAATTGATGCAGAATCATACAATTTTCTATAAAATTCCTTAAAATGTGGATTTTCCTATTCAAGTGTCAATCATTCTGATTTTTTCAGAGCTTGGCGTATTATTTCATTCTGGGGGAATTCACTGCTAGTGCTAC
>JAWQFJ010022812.1:0-12465 GCA_034096865.1 Theodoxus fluviatilis | reverse complement strand
TGAATTAAACTTCGTAGCTCCAAGCCTGGCTAGCAGAACATCGTGCTTGAAATATGCAGATCAGGAAAGTTAAATTTTGGCTTTGCTTCAGGAAAAATTTAGAATTTTTCCTATAAGCACTTTGCCCAAGGATGCGACTCCAGAATCAGTGTAGCCTCGAACATCGATACCGCTAGTCGCTGGCCGATAGCGACGGCGGGCACGTGCGCCAACCACTGGGCACCTAGCCCCAGTAGATGTATGTAGGTATGTGTCGGCTCTTTTATAGCGCCAATCTCACGCCCATGGGCATGCTCCAGGCACTTGACACAGTGAAAGTTGAAATAGATGGGTCTTCAGGCAGGATTTAAATGTCTGAAGCGATGATAATTTTCAGAGCTTATCGGAAAGGATATTCAACAGCTGTGGTTCTGCTTTGGAAAATGCTCTCCTTTCAGACTTCCGGTGTTGCAGCGTGGAACTTGGAGAAGTGCCGGTGATGACGATCCGAAATCTCTCCCATGCACAGTCCAGTCAGATAACTTGGGTCTGCTCCATTGACACATTTGTACACATGCCATAGTGGTTTGTAATTGATTCGATGGTGAATGGGTAGCCAGTACAGGTCACGAAGAATGGGTGCCATATGAGAATGACTGTATATCTACCCTACCGTATTTCATTACTACATTAACCTCCTACCCATCCACCCTCCACCCACAACTCCTCTCCCCCTACCCTAGCTCACTCTTCTCAACACACCACACCCCCTTCTCCCAAGCACCACCACCACGCCCACCCACCCATTATTGTTGCTGTAGTAGATCAGTTGATGTAGCATTTCCCCCGACTCTAACAAAAGCTGAAAATGACGAGTATGCATATCTTCCAGCAAGTCGAATGCGTGGAGTTTTCATGTTTGCACCTTCTGAACTTTCGAATAAAACAGTTTCTGACGAAATGAAGTTTATATTAAAAGAATAAAATCCGGATATTCACGCACACACACACACCACACACGCACGCACGCACGCACGCGCACACACACAGGCACGCAATCACGCACGCACGTGCACACACACACACGCACGTACGCACGCACATGCACGCGCGCGCACACACACACAAACACACACGCACACACGCACGCATTACGAACTGATTTTGTATCATCTCCACCAGTGCAACAACTAATAGCTAAGGGATTTGTCTCCCGAAGGAAACATAGACACTGGATGTCTGTTTGACATTTAACAACGAAACTGGGGATAAAATACTACACGCACGCACACATACACACACACACACACACACACACGCACACACGCACACGCACGCACCCACAACACACGCGCACACACACACACATACACACACACACAGGCACACACACACGCACACTCACACAGAGATACACACACGCACACACGCACACGCACACGTGCGCACACACGCACACACACACACACACGCATACGCAGGCCCGCACGCACACACACACACGCATACACAGACACACGCACGCACACGCACGCAAACGCACGCACGCACGCACCCACCCACACACACACGTACACATTCACAATCTTCACTGTCTTTTCGTCATAATACCCATATATATATACACTTCAAGTGCAAGAATGACTTCCGCAGGGAGGCCTAACGAGTGGACTCGTCCGAGGAGAGGGGTGCGGGTAAGGTA
Source organism: Theodoxus fluviatilis (assembly GCA_034096865.1). Classification (NCBI taxonomy): domain Eukaryota; kingdom Metazoa; phylum Mollusca; class Gastropoda; order Cycloneritida; family Neritidae; genus Theodoxus; species Theodoxus fluviatilis. Next base: position 10,784 of record JAWQFJ010022812.1, on the reverse strand, counting down.
GTGACGCTGGAGGGCCACACGAGTGGACTCGTCCGAGGAGAGGGGTGCGGGTAAGGTAGTGACGCTGGAGGGCCACACGAGTGGACTCGTCCGAGGAGAGGGGTGCGGGTAAGGTAGTGACGCTGGAGGGCCACACGAGTGGACTCGTCCGAGGAGAGGGGTGCGGGTAAGGTAGTGACGCTGGAGGGCCACACGAGTGGACTCGTCCGAGGAGAGGGGTGCGGGTAAGGTAGTGACGCTGGAGGGCCACACGAGTGGACTCGTCCGAGGAGAGGGGTGCGGGTAAGGTAGTGACGCTGGAGGGCCACACGAGTGGACTCGTCCGAGGAGAGGGGTGCGGGTAAGGTAGTGACGCTGGAGGGCCACACGAGTGGACTCGTCCGAGGAGAGGGGTGCGGGTAAGGTAGTGACGCTGGAGGGCCACACGAGTGGACTCGTCCGAGGAGAGGGGTGCGGGTAAGGTAGTGACGCTGGAGGGCCACACGAGTGGACTCGTCCGAGGAGAGGGGTGCGGGTAAGGTAGTGACGCTGGAGGGCCACACGAGTGGACTCGTCCGAGGAGAGGGGTGCGGGTAAGGTAGTGACGCTGGAGGGCCACACGAGTGGACTCGTCCGAGGAGAGGGGTGCGGGTAAGGTAGTGACGCTGGAGGGCCACACGAGTGGACTCGTCCGAGGAGAGGGGTGCGGGTAAGGTAGTGACGCTGGAGGGCAACACGAGGTCGAGAGTCGGTAATACGCTGGAGGGCCACACGAGTGGACTCGTCCGAGGAGAGGGGTGCGGGAAAGGCAGTTACGCTGGCGGGCCACACAAGCTGGCAGGCCACAACATCTGATTGCGGGTGTTTATGCTCGAAACGGCCGCATCGCCTTGACCACTGTTGCAAATGTAATGTTTTTGACAAAATTCAGCTAATAGTGCCTTCGTGTGCAAATTTTACAGTCCTTCCTCTCCCCCCGAATATTCGCTGTCTTTCCCCCACCCTTCTCATCGGAAGAGTCCGCTGGTGTGCCCGCTTGAGGGAGTCATTCCCAAGTGCAACCGTTGTTACAAGGACTGCCTCTTCAGCATTTGTCAAGACAGCCACATCGGTCTGCAACCGGGTCACTAATCAAGAGCCAGGGTCCATGGTGGGAAAACTGACGACTTTTATATCACAGTTTATGCGTATTCATTACTCTTCCGCAAACATCCTCGCCAAAGGGTTATATATATTTTTCCAGGAAAAGATCGAGAATTAAAATGTGGGTTTTCCCAGGGAAATTCCGGAGACAACAAATACACTAGTCTCACGAATAGGAAAAAACTTCAACAGCCGTCCTACGCACGTTTCGAGCACAGAATGATTCAGAATGAATACATGAGGGAAGGAAGGAAGAAAGGAAGGAAGGGGTGAAGTTTTACTGCCTATCATCTTTTGCATGTGATCAGATGTAGAGCAAGTCAAGCCGTGACTTCCGTACTTATTCGCCGTTTACGATTATGGGTCACACTGACCTTATCGCATCGTCTCACCAAACAGCATTATATCCCTGCTTTTCGATCTTGCAAGCAGACTGTAATTCTTTACCTAAAAATCCCTCAGCAAGATGCTAAGGAGTAGAAAATCGTGCTCTCTAAGAAGCTCGGCTATAATTCGCTCCAGTGATGTGGGCAGCTACAGTCTCCATCGACTTTAGTTTCAGGCCGACTTCTCCTGCCTCAGTCCATCTCCGACATCTGTTAGCGAAAAGTGCTAAGTTTCTTCAAATGGAAAAAAAGCAATGAAAATATTTCAGACAGCACGTCTTGTAAAAAAAAGATGAATAGATGGACGGACGGACGGACGGACACGGACGGACGGACGGACGGACGGACGGACGGACAGACGGAAGGACACAGGTAGACAGACAGACAGACAGACGGACAGACAGACAGACAGACAGACAGACAGACAGACAGACAGACAGACAGACAGACAGACAGACAGACAGACAGACAGACAGACAGACAGACAGACAGACAGACAGACAGACAGACAGACAGACAGACAGACAGACAGATAGACACAGACAGACAGACAGACAGACAGGTATATTAGATTAAATAGGATTAGACTAGATCGATAAACAGATGAATGGGCGGACTGACGGACGGACGGACGGACGGATAGATGGATATATTATATTTTAAGATCTCTCTCTCTCTCTCTCTCTCTCTCTCTCTCTCTCTCTCTCTCTCTCTCTCTCTCTCTCTCTCTCTCTCTCTCTCTCTCTCTCTCTCTATCTATCTATCTATGAATATATATATATATATATATATATATATATATATATATATATATATATATATATATATATATATAAAGTGATTGAAAGCTGTTTGTGAGTTCACTTTCAGCACTAAAGAGAAATGAAGGTCACGTGGTTTGGGATTTTGTGATGTGATGCTTTACTACTGTGACGTATTATGTTCAATGTATGACGTAGCAGTTTCAAAGTGGGACGTAGCCTGTTCAAAGTGGGACGTAGCCTGTTCAAAGTGGGACGTAGCATGTTCAAAGTGGGACGTAGTATGTTCAAAGTGGGACGTAGCATGTTCAAAGTGGGACGTAGCATGTTCAAAGTGGGACGTAGCATGTTCAAAGTGGGACGTAGCATGTTCAAAGTGGGACATAGTATGTTCAAAGTGGGACGTAGCATGTTCAAAGTGGGACGTAGCCTGTTCAAAGTGGGACGTATCCTGTTCAAAGTGGGACGTAGCATGTTCAAAGTGAGACATAGTATGTTCAAAGTGGAACGTAGCATATTTAAAGTGGGATGTAGCCTGTTCAAAGTGGGACGTAGCCTGTTCAAAGTGGGACGTAGCTTGTTCAAAGTGGGACGTAGCATGTTCAAAGTGAGACATAGTATGTTCAAAGTGGAACGTAGCATATTTAAAGTGGGATGTAGCCTGTTCAAAGTAGGACGTAGCCTGTTCAAAGTGGGACGTAGCCTGTTCAAAGTGGGACGTAGCACGTTCAAAGTGAGACATAGTATGTTCAAAGTGGGACGAGCATGTTCAAAGTGAGACATAGTATGTTCAATGTATGACGTAGCAGTTTCAAAGTGGGACGTAGCCTGTTCAAAGTGGGACGTAGCCTGTTCAAAGTGAGACATAGTATGTTCAAAGTGAGACATAGTATGTTCAAAGTAGGACGTAGCATGTTTAAAGTGGGATGTAGCCTGTTCAAAGTGGGACGTAGCCTGTTCAAAGTGGGACGTAGCCTGTTCAAAGTGGGACGTAGCACGTTCAAAGTGAGACATAGTATGTTCAAAGTGGGACGAGCATGTTCAAAGTGAGACATAGTATGTTCAAAGTGGGACGTAGCATGTTCAAACTGGGACATGGCATGTTCAAAGTGGGACATAGCATGTTCAGATTGGGATGTATCACGTTCAAAGTGGGACGTAGCATGTTCAAAGTGGGACGTGATACACAAGCATCTCGGTTTCAGTTGACCAGAATTCGTTTAGTAGTCCACTTACTTTCCAGCAGCTGGTATTTTGAAATATGCTGTTGTATTAGTGAAAAATACCCTCGAATTAAAAAAAACTAAACTATTTTAGCATATTTCCTTTGAATCACGCGGTGCAGACATCCTCGAATTAAGACCACGATGTATGAGCTTTTACAGCCTATCAGCCTTAAAAGGTTAAGTAAACCCGGTGCTTAATTACAGGACACAAACGCCGCACACTCAATGTCCAGCCACAAAACATCTACATGTATGTCAGGCCCGCAAGCAGCAGGTTTTGCGCTCAAACATGTAAGCAGATGTCCGGCATTTTCCCCCCCAGTTTGCATGCAAAACACTCATGTCAAGAATTACTGACACACAAACTTTAACCGAATGGCAATATTAATGTTTCAAATATCTATGTTGAATACATTAACAGTTCCTTTAACTCGCTATAGTATTCAAATCGAAATGTGGATGACTGAGGGATTCCGTACTCCGGCAACCGTTGAACTCCGTCGCGTTGACAACAACAGACGCTTTCGAGACTCCTTCGAACGAGAGCCTGCCAAGACAGACAATCCTGGCTCAAAATGTATGTTCAAGTGTCAGCCAGACATAAACATGCCACACGCGAGGCTTTCAATAGGTGTCACATGCGATTTGTATGTGTCAAAACACTTTCTCGAACGAGAGTAATCAATTCATTCACGTGACCACAACAAACGCTTTTGCGACCCCTTTGAAATTAACACTGTTGCTTGGTTACGATTTATCTCCATATGTGTCAGTAATTCTTCAAACGAGCGTTTTGCATGCGGACTGGAGGAGAAAGAAAAGGGGCAGCTGGTATCGGCCAGTCATAAACATGCTGCATGCGGGGCCGGAATTCTGTGTCTAGACACAGTGTGCGGCATTTGTGTCCTCTAATTAAGCACCGGCTTAAGGACGACGATAATCACTAGAACTGCTAAGAGTAAGAGCAAGTCCTGCTTTCCTAGTCATTCGCCTTTCACAAATCACGCTTGGAGAGACGGGGGATCTATTCTCACCCCTCACCCTCTAGGGCATAGCTCTTGAAGATCTCTTAAGGCAACATGGTGTCTCTGTGGATTCAACGGATCCAAGAAGGAAATAGAAGTGCACATGGAGGGAAAATACATAACCAACATTTACCTTTCTCGCCTGTTATGAGGAAGTAGGGGCAAGCGAAGAAAACCAACAATAGACAAGTCCACATCCGGGTCTTTCATGGAGGGATAACGAATGCGACTGTCACACACACACCCCAACCTCACTGCCCCCCCCCCACCCCCCCCCCCTCCCCCCACCCCATTTACGAATCCTTCCCATTCACAATCCACAACCCGCAAATTTCCTCTAACCCTGCCCCACCCCATTCCACAATTCCCCTCTCTACTTCCCCCCCTTTCTTCCAACCCACCATATCCTCCTTTAAGCTCCAACGTGGCCAGCCTTAACCTCCTGACCTTTCCCTGCACTTCCTGATTCTCGATCTGTTTTGAGAGTATGAAAAAGTTTTCCCCAGTGGAAACCTCACGAGTGTGTACAATGCTTTCATTGTTCTTAAATGTCGTTTGTTTTAATCATTTTGCATGTTAGCGTACGTGTACGTGTCAACACCCAGCTGTTTTCACTTTGTCCACGAGAAATGTGTGAGTAATAAGGAAGTAATAAGGAAGTAATAAGGCTTCGGAAGTCTGCGGGAGTTGGCAGGACGTGACACACAACCCAAGATCGTGTGAATGCCTGTGTTGAACAAGGATATGCCGTGGAAACTTCCTGGTTTTCCTTTTTCGTCTGGTTTCTCATCTTTTCTTACAGAGATGTTGGATTTGATCTATTCCGTCTTCCCGTGTGTTTGTTTTCTCTCTGTTGTGCTTAGCGTTTCCTCATGCGTCTGTTCCTTTTCTATTAGTTTCTTTTGTGTATTTCCCTGCTCATAGTTCTTATACTTAGTTTTATGATCATCGTTTTTGTCGAAACATTCTGTTTGTCCTGCTAATGCTTTGTTCCTCCTGCTCCTCATCCTCCTGCTCCTGCTTCTCCTCCTGCTCCTGCTCCTGCTCCAGCTCATCCCTCCTCCTCCCGCTCCTGCTCCTGCTCCTCTTCCTCCTCCTCCTTCTGCTGCTCCTGCTCGTCCTCCTCCTCCTGCTCCTGCTTCTGCTCCTCCTGCTCCTGCTCCTCCTCTCTTCTCCTCCTCCTCCTCCTCCTCCTCCTCCTCCTCCTCCTCCTCCTCCTCCTCCTCCTCCTCCTCCTCCTCCTCTCCTCCTCCTCCTCCTCCTCCTCCTCCTCCTCCTCCTCCTCCTCCTCCTCATCTTCTCCTCCTCCTCCTCCTCTTCCTCCTCTCTCCTCCCTCCTGCAGCTTCTCTTCCTCCTACTGCTGCTGCTCTTCCTCCTTCCTTCTCTTTCTTCCTCTGCCCCCCCCCCTAACCCCCCCCCCCCGATCTCCCACCCCAACCCCTAAAATGTCGGTTTCCTTGTAGAAATGTCGAGTTTGTTGTTTAAATCATTGTTTTGCTATACGTGTTTCTCGATTGGCAAGGATGATGTAAAGTTAATTCCACACTTTACAACATTCATTGTTTCGACGATAAAAGTATACAGGATGACATAACATGAGATTGAGAAATAAAGGAAGAATGTTAGATGGCCTTTGTCACTGCCAGAACGTTGCAGAAGTGAGCACCTGATGTGGATTTCCCAGAAGCTATCCTGACGCATCACTCGCGATCCTATTGCGGGACGGGACCACAGGCGCCATTCTTTCCGAAAGGATTATGAAAATGTTCATGGTTGAGAGCTCTCGGCGAGCACTTGCCTGGACAGGTTCAACAGGGAAGAAAGCCTTGGGCTTTGCGAATGCTCGCTGTGAGCGCTTGTCACTGAACGTCTTATTTACGCTGAAATGGTCGTTATGGGCAACATTTCCGGACACTGTACCTGAGGTACTCTGTCCGATAGATTAAAAAATGATTTTGAAATACTTCGGTAACATTTATAAGTTTCATATTTTCTGGGATGGTTTGTGCATGGATGAAGATGACTTTGGAGCCAAAATACGAAAATCAAATCAAGGGAGTGTGGCTTTAAAGCGCTCATAAATTATCGGACAGAGTACCTCAGGTACAGTGTCCGGAAATGTTGCCCATAACGACCATCTCAGCCTTATTTACAACTTAGGAAGCGAAACGCGCCTCTGGATCGCGTATAATGCGTTAGGATTACTTCTGAGAAAACTGCCTATGAAGACATGTGTACACGCGCATGCACGTGTCTCGTCAGACACACAGCTAAATAAAGTCGCACTGCTTTCTAACGTGAGCTTTCAGTGGTGCGATTTCTTTGTGATTTGAGGAAGAGGGCAGGGAGGTGGGGGATGAGGAAATAAAGTATGGATGTTACACAACAATTGTCTCGTCACTTGGACTTTTCCATTGGAATCCCAGCAGTGTGAATAAACTTTCTCCTCAGCACGACTAGACACTGCACCAGGATATGCTGGGTACATAGCCATCTCTCTCTCTCTCTCTCTCTCTCTCTCTCTCTCTCTCTCTCTCTCTCTCTCTCTCTCTCTCTATCTATCTCTCTCTCTCTCTCAATTTTATCTAGATAAACCCTCTCATGGGTATGACTGCTTGTTTGTACCTCGCTTTGGACATGCTGGAAGAAGAGAAGGGTGCTGAATATCACATCACCCCCCTCTCCCTCCCCTTGCCCTCCACCCTTCCCCTCGCTCCTCTCCCCTCACCTCTACCCCCTTTCCATCATCATGTCTGCACGATTCTCCCTCCCTTTGTCACCTTCATCAACGTAGAAAGACTGATGAGCAGCTAGAGATGCTGAAGGACAGACACAGACAGACAGACAGACAGACAGACAGACAGACTGCCTGGCGGCCTGCCTGCCTGCCTGCCTGCCTGCCTGGCTGCCTGCCTGACTAACTGACGGACGGACGGACGGACGGACGGACGTCCGCGGACGGACGGACGGACGGACGGACGGACGGACGGATGGACGCACGGATGGACGGAGAGACAGACGGAGAGATACAGAGACAACTACACACACACACACACACACACACACACACACACACACACACACACACACACACACGCAAACACAAATACACAGAACTGCACACACACTTGCGCGCGCGTGCGTGCACGCGCGCGCACACACCCACACACACAGAAACACGCACACTCACAATGACACATGCACACACACACACACACACACACACACACACACACACACACACACACACACAAACAGAATGAGACACAACAGGCACACATGTACAGAGACGTAAACCCATCACACAAAGACACACACAAACACAGCCAGACACACAGAGGGCCAATCGGAGACTGAAAACACACTGGATATAGCCACACAGAGAAACATGCTAGTGGGTTTTTGAAATTATGTGGTTTCAAGCTTTTGAACAGCTGTTTTCAATTTTCTCTTCAGCACTTCGTAAACCTGATGCACATTATGTCCGGTGCACCCAAACACCCACACTGCCTGACACTGGCAGATATTTTTGGTCCAGTCAATTCCCGCCCTTCCTTTATACCATATCCGTAACGCAGAGATACTTTGGGTACTAGCAACATGCTTTGGGAGTGGCCCGTGGTTTTGATTAGATCCAGGAACCATTTATCACATGAGGAGCACATGCATGCGTGCGTGCATCAGAGAGAGAGAGAGAGAGAGAGAGAGAGAGAGGGAGGGAGGGAGGGAGGGAGAGAGAGAGAGAGAGAGAGAGAGAGAGAGAGAGAGAGAGAGAGAGAGAGAGAGAGAGAACGAACGATTTTATTTCAGAGGCAATCCGCCCATTTGAATCATGTGTACAAAGGAAAAAAAACAAACCTAAACGATAATACTTGCTTGCTTCACTCCACCACTTGCACACGTAATGTATAGTAGTTGTGTCAGCAGCCCTGCACTTCAAAATGTGTACAAGTTGGATACAATATTAAGTGTAGGTAGCCAGTATCTCCTCTCTGAGCTTCAGGGCATAGATATATACATAGATACATCTTTTGTTTTCTGGTAATTGGTACCATTCATAAGATAGTAACAGTTTCTGTTCGAAGTTGGATGTACATATTTTGCAATGTATTTTCCCCTAATTTTGTCGTAAGCACCACAATCCAACAGGAAGTGTTTCTCGTCTTCTACCTCATCACAAAATGGACAGGGAAGATCTCTCCTTTCATTGTGGTTATAACGTTGATTAATTCCCAAGTTATTTATACCAAATCGGAAACGGATGAGAGTATCTCTGAACTTCTTGATATTAAGAAAGCTCAGGTATCGTTCTTGAAAGTGCCTATTCTTGAAGGAAGCATACCATGAATATCTGTCACTGTTACAATGTCTTTCATCCCATGACTGAAGATAGCAATCACACAATCTTTGTTTCAGTTGTTTTAGAAAACTCCTTTCGTTACCTACGCCACCATTCAACCATACATATGCAAAACCCAGTTTAGACAAGGTATCTTTCACCATATAAAGCCAGTTTTTGTTTTCAGGAATATTGGAATTGAGTAGCATAGCATATGCCTGTTAAGGTAATCTTAGTTGTGACATTCTTGATAATCTGAACCAATATTTAATAACTCTGGTAGTACTATTAATAACAAGTGGAAATCTACCAAGGTCGCCATATATATGAAGTGGTTAGGTGTCTCAGAATTGAGCCCTAGAAGTCTCTTGCATGCGAACACATGAACTCTTTCGACTGATTTTTAGTTTCTAAGACCCCATATTTCGGCACTGTATAATAAAGATGATTGCACCTGGGCATCAAAGAGTTTAGAGAAAACTTTTGGATTAATACTGTGGAGCGACCACATTGCTTTTATAATCTGAATCGTTTTTTGTTTGCCTTTGATGGATGCTTCTTCGACTGACGTACTTTCTGACAGCTTCGTGGTAAATATGCAGTCTAAGTATTTATACCTATTTACCACTTCTATCTTCGTTTGGTTGAGATGCCATTTTTCGCCCTCTGCCAAATATCCCCCTCATTCACTTTAGTTTTGTCAGAGTTCACTCTTAGTCCAAGGCCCGCTGATATGCATGCTAAAAATTGATTTGACTTTGTAGCCCAGTTGGCTTAGTAGGACACCAGGGCAATGCCATCAGCAAAAAGTAGGGCAAGTACCTCGCTAGTGCACGAAAGCATCTGCACTCCATGCTTACCATGCGCTCGGACGTAGTCCGCCACAGGGTTGATGTAAATAAGGAGGATGGAAGTGGCCCCCTGTTTTACACCATCAGGACAGGAGAAAAACTCAGAATTTTCGTGTTGCCACCTGACACAGGATTGCACATTCATGTACATAGCTTTTATCATATTAGTAAACTTAGTTGAGAGGCCAATATTTTGCATTATTCTCTAAAGATGGTAGCGATTGACTGAATCAAGGGCTTTTTTAAAGTCTACGAAGGCCACATCACGACCATGACCATAAACATGCTTCATTATCATGGAATGCAAGGTGAAAATATGGTCTACTGTTGAGTTGTCTGGCCGGAATCCAGCTTGCTCTGCATATATTTTTCTCTCAACTTCTAACCAAGTACCAAGACGTCTTGCTAAAATAGACGAAAACGTTTTGCTAAGAATTTGCAGCAGTGAAATTCCCCTGTAGTTGTCAGGGTCCAATTTGCTGTCCATTTTGTGAATTGGTACAATGACTGACTGTGATCAAAGTTTGGGATAATACTGACTGTCAAAAAAAAGTATCGAACATCCTCAGAGGAATGGAATGATCTTGTCATCCGCTATCTTAAAACACTCACCAGGAATCCCGCTGAGACCATCCGCCTGGCCTGCTTTAATGCTCTGAATAGCCGACTTTAATTCAGTTACACTGATTGGAGCGTCAAGGTCGGGATTTGGGATACAAACTCCTACCTCAGGGATTATCTCATCTTGGCCTAAACATGTTCTCGAAATAATCTTTCCAAATGTCCATTTTAATGTCCGCGAGTGGGGCTGCCTTGCGAGTTGCATTTTGTATCTTACTCTAGAATTCCTAGGAGTTGTTTAAATTTTACTAATAGTGAGCGACTTATTGCAGTACTGTGTTCGATTTTCCTTTGGCGGATGAGGAATTTGTAATGTCGTCTACAAAATACGTACTTTTCTTTATCAAATGGTAGCTTTTTTTCCTGTAGCGGTTTAAAGCCCTGTTTGCCTCGCGTCTAGCTTCCCTACAATCGGTATCAAACCAAGCTTTTTGATTTTCACGAGCAACTCC
>JAWQFJ010022809.1:0-11025 GCA_034096865.1 Theodoxus fluviatilis | reverse complement strand
CTCTCTCCTCTGTTTCTCTTTTTTGTAAAAAAAAGCTTTAAAAAAAACTGTTTCAGTGTCTCAAAAAAAAGTCGACCAAACTAACCAACTCGAAATCAAATTGATCAAAAATAAATACTACTCACCATAATTAGGCTGTCCGCTCTGTTAGAACAGTGGCCTGTTTAGGGCATTACAACATGTCCTTCTTCGTGATGCGACCTGTGTCATTGCTATGGCTGCGCACGAATCGGGTAGGTCGTTTCTATGGCTGCAGTCAGTGCATCGCTCGCATGCCAATGGTGTGGCCGCTTACATCAGTGGGCGGGGCTTGCTCCACCTTAGGGGAGGACTGGAAATTTTTTTATGTACTGACATGCCATACTCCCCGGCATACTAGTGTGACTTCCTTCTCCATGAAGTGGAATACCCCCTTGTCTCGTCTGTATCTTTCTTGAAAGCGTTTTAATGTAAACGGTTACCAGATTTGGCGAGTTCTATCACGTTCCCAAATCTCAGTAACGTAGAACATGGATATGTTGATATTGTCATAACAACGCGAAAACAAGAGTCCAGCGAGTTGTGCGGGTAGACACAGTGGCGTGACTTTAAAAAAAAAGTATCCTCTTTGTCGCCATTATTCTTTTTGCTCAGGGCCTTCTGGTAGCTGTTTACTCGTCTAGAAATCCATTTCAGGTAAGAATTGGAAACATTATTTGATTTTTTTTGCTCGCTCACTTGGATATGTCTTTGCTTGATTGTTCGTTTGTTCATCTGCTGAGTTGCTTGCTTTTGTGTATCTTAGTTTACATTATGTACATTATGTATTTAGATTTAGTAAGGCACGACTCTCCGTCTATTTAGCCACACGCTGTTTCCAACAGTCAAATGCGAGAACGTTGTTGTGAAGAAAAGAGTGCGGTAGAAGATTGCAGTGATACTATGATATCAAACGTACCAATGATAGGTGCTTCTAAAGTGGACGTTTGTTTATTTTGGCGTACAAAATATTGATTTAGGCAACACCTCCCCACCCACACCCACCTCAAAAAGTATACATAATCTTAATGAGTGGTTAGATTATTCTGAAATATGTCGAGGAATGGGATCAAAGCTTTTATTCTATGTGCATACTTTCACGGAAAAAAGTCTGATGATCATTTACTTTTTAACCACCCTATTCTATCTTTTGACACATTACTTTTCGAGCTATTTTGTCAGGTTTATCATTCCACAAGAACTCAAACAGTTCCTTGTTTATTGCTTTTAGTTGATTCTCGGTTGGATCAGGTATTTTTGTCAATGGGTATAGTATAATAGGGTAAACTAGCATCTTAATAACTGTTATTTTACCATATAAGGTGAGGTTACGAGGTTTCCATTTGTGTAATAGTATAACCATTTTCTTAATTCTCTCATTCATGTTTATTTCAGTCATTTTGCTTGTTTCATTAGTGAAAAATATTCCAAGTGTTTTAACGCCCTCTGAAGTCCATGTAAAGTTCTTTTCCTGGCATAGTCTGACCTGAGTGTCTTTGGACCTATTCTTAGAATGGCACTCTTTTCATAGCTGACTTTTAAGCCAGATTTTTCTCCAAAGCTTTCAAGAATGGAGCAGGTAGTGCTGAGATCCCTTTCTGTTCCATCAAGAAAAATAGTAACATCAGCAGCATATACCGTCATTTTGACAGAGGTATCCAGAAGTTTGAAACCTTGAATATTGTCATTATTTCTTATTAAATGAGAACAAGTTTCAATCCCAATGTTGAAAATATAAGGAGAAAGAGGGCATCACTGTCTTGATCCGCAGGCTACTTTAAGAAATGCTGACTTGTATCCATTGTTAGTTACACAACTTTGTACATCTGTGTAAAATAATTTGATCCACTGTATCAAGTCTTTGCCAAAGTTGAAATGCTCAAGTGTTATGATCATATAGTCATGATCAACACTGTCAAAGGCTTTCTTGAAATCTACAAACATAATCAACCCTTTAATATCTTTCTCATTAGCATGTAGGATAACATCATGTATCAGTCTAATGTTTTCTCCTATATATATATATTTTTTAATTAAGCCAGTTTGGGAGTGGTGTATGATGGATGAAAGAACTTTTAAAATTCTATTTGCTATTGCTTTCGCAGCTATTTCGTAGTCAAAGTTCAGTAAGGTGATTGGTCTCCAGTTGTTCAAATATGTTCTGACTTGATCTTTTTGACTCACATGCAAAGCAAAAGTGAGTCTATGTACTCACCCTTTTCGTCTGTCCGGGCGTCCATAACAAACTTTAACATTGGATTTTTCTCGGAAACTATTAAGTCTATCAACAACCAATTTGGCATGATGGTGTATGATGACAAGGCGTCAAAAAACATACATAGTGACTTGACCTTGCTTCAAGGTCAAGGTCGCAGGGGCCGTAAATGTTGTCTAAAAAACAGCCATTTTTCACATTGTCCCAGTTTTCTCTGAAGTGTTTTAGATTGGATACCTGACCTATATATGGTATATAGGGCAAAGTAATCCCTATCTTTTGATACCAGCTTGATTGACCTTGCGTCAAGGTCAAGGTCACAGGAGGTCTTTAAAGTTGGATTGTATACATATTTTGAAGTGGCCTTGTCCCTGAACTATGGAAGATAACTCTTCCAAACTTCATAACATTGTAGTACACATGTTATACTTTCATACTAGGTCACCCGTGTTGTCCGTCCGGGCGTCCGGGCGTCCGCCCGGGTGTCCGTGCAGGAGTCAGGGCGTCCGGGTGTCCTGTAATCCGTAAAAAACTTTAACGTTGGATTTTTCTCGGAGACTATTAGGTCTATCAACCCCCAATTTGGCATGATGGTGTAGGATGACAAGGCGTCAAAAAACGTACACAGTAACTTGACCTTGCTTCACGGTCAAGGTCACAGGAGCTCTTTAAAGTTGGATTGTATACATATTTTGAAGTGACCTTGACCCTGAACTATGGAAGATGACTCTTCCAACCATCATAACATTGTAGTACACATGTAATACTTTCATACTAGGTCACCCGTGTCGTCCGTCCGGGCGTCCGGGCGTCTGGGCGTCCGGGCGTCCGAGCGTCCTGTCGTCCGTAAAAAAACTTTAACGTGGATTTTTCTCGGAGACTATTAAGTCTATCAACACCCAATTTGGCATAATGGTGTAGGATGACAAGGCGCACAAAAACGTACATGGTGACTTGACCTTGCTTCAAGCTCAAGGTCGCAGGGGCCGTAAATGTTTTAAAAAACCCAGCCATTTTTCACATTTCCCCAATTTTCTCTAAAGTTTTTGAGATTGGATACCTGATCTATATGTGGTATATAGGGCAAAGTAATATCTATCTTTTAATACCAGTTTGATTGACCTTGCTTCAAGGTCAAGGTCACAGGAGCTCTTCAAAGTTGGATTGTATACATATTTTGAAGTGACCTTGACCCTGAACTATGGAAGATAACTGTTTCAAACTTAATAAGTATGTGGGGCACATGTTATACTTTCATCATAAGACACATTTGGTCTCCTGCTTTTCGCTCTTAGAATTATTCCTTGTACTTTCCCATCATACATTCTTTCTAGTTCTTTTTGCTTAGTTTCCAGTTTAGCCTGTAGGGCCGAGTCTTTCGAGCTTGACTTTTGAATCTCCTCATTTATACTTTCTATTTCTTTCTGGAGCACTATTTCCCTCTTAGTTTTCTCCTTTTGCATTTGAGCAGAATAAATTATGGATTCCTGTCTTACAGTTCCTTTGATAAGTTTCCATTTAAATACCACTAAAAATACCACTAAAAATACCACTAAAATACCACTAAGAGCAAAAAGCAGGTGGGTAGAAGAAGGTGAAACAAATACAAGATACTTTGCAAACTTAGAAAAGAGAAACTATAAAAACAAAGTCATAACAGAATTAAACGTTTATGGGTCAGACATACATAACCCCTCAGAAATCTTAAATGAGGAAAAGCACAATAAATCCGACAGCTACTATGTAAATACATTAACATAAACTGTCAAGTCTCTCTCATTGAGTCATGGTAATTGAACCCACTTAAATTTAAATAACAGTGACTATTCATGACCAAGCATGCTAATCACGCTATCAGTCAGTCAATTTGCCGACCTATCAATCATACAATAATGAAATGGAAATGGCTGCAATTGTTCATGGCATAACTTATTTCACAAAGTCAATCAGTAGATACACCAATCAACCTATCATCCAAGAATATGAGAAAGAGGTGGGGTGGGGGGGGGGTGGGGTGGGGGTGGAAAACACACACACACACACACACACACACACACACACACACACACACACACACACCGCAATAAAACCGCCGAACAATGGAACAATCAACCAAATGAATGAGTCAACAGGAGAATTAAGTAAAGAATCAATCCGACAATTATTATCCAAATACATTAACATAAAATGTCAAGTCTCTCTTATCGAGTCATGATAACAGATAAGTGAACCCACTGAAATTTACTTAACAGTGACTAGTCATGGCCAAACACGCTAATCACTTGAAGAATTATACTCATGTCCATATGGAATTTCTCCTGGCTAGTTGCTCGTGATGGTTTCTGAATCGTTTCAATGCACCACACCAATGAAGATAGATTTAGCAATGCACATAGAAAAATTCTGGTCGTCCATGTAGAGAGGCAAAGCCTTTTGGAACATTTCCAGTTAGTCTACCGCAAAGGACGCAGCACTGAGACAGCCCTATTGAGAGTGAATAATGAACTTTCAGCATCAGATGTGGACCGCCCATGCAAATAGAGTCCTTGGTTACCTGAAAGAGCGTTCTGTCGAGGGAATTGCCAAGGGCCGAGACTCCCACCTCTACCAAACCACAGTAGGGTATCTCGTGCCCATTCGCCACTCGGAGCGTGACGAGATGCGTACTTTGGAGAGAGACGTCGGGTAGGTACTCACGGAACCAGCTCTCCGGCATAGTGGATCCTTTGCTTCCCGTGTCCACCAGGGCTGTCACTTTTACGTTGTTGATGGTCAGGTGGAGGGTAGGCGATTTCCCTACCAGGGGCTGAGGAGTGGGACTGGCGGTGTCGGCCACTTGCTCTTTCCCCCAAGCACGGCCGGCTACTGGGGGAAGGGGAGGTTTCCCTGGTGCTGATCAAGCCTGGGCTCCGTCTGTGACATTGGCGCCGTCATCGGCGCTGTCTGCTCGGCACTGGGGAAGGCGGGAGTAAGCAGATGAGGGCAGTTTCGACGAATGTGGTCCCACTGCCTGCAGTAGTAGCACTGTTTGTTGCTATCACCGACTGGGTAGGTCCTCTGCTGTTGTGTTGTCGGTTGTCGAGTGGCACCTTCTCTCCTCAACCGGGTGCGACATTCTGCAGCGGTATGGCCACGTTTTCCGCAATAGGCGCAGGTTGTCTGGGTGTCTTTCTTTATTCAGGACTCAGTGGGCCATGGTGGAACGATGTGCTCATAACCCTGATGGTGGCGGGTCTTCACAAACATGCAAAAGCAACCACTTGTAAAGGGATGGACATATTCACCAGAACCGGAAGCTCATTCTAATGGTAAAACACGTGTTCCAATGTTGACGATTAATCATGGAGATAGAGTAAAGGGGCGAGGAAGGTCGTGACAGCCTGGGCCGGCTGGTCTGCGGGCCAGCTGCCCTGAGGGCTGACTCCTTGGGGACGACACGTCCATGTGTTGGTTGCAGCAGGGAGAGAGAAAAGGAGCGGCTAATGAATAGATGACAGCCGGAGATAAAGAGAGAGAGAGAGAGAGAGAGAGAGAGAGAGAGAGAGAGAGAGAGAGAGAGAGAGAGAGAGAGAGTACTTTATCACAATAATAAATCGACACTCTTGTGGTTCAGATCTTATCTGCCTTATAAGATAGCATAAAAATGTTAGGGCTGAGTAAACATTCATTTTTGGCGAATCACAGGGCTCAATGTTATGGCCCTTTCCTCTGTTCCATCCTTTCATTGGATCTCCGTTCCTCTGCTCGCCAATCATATGCAGATGACACTATCCTAGCAGCTATTGCTTGTTTGTTGCCAGAAATAGAAGACGAATCCAAAGATTCGATCTGTGGAGTACGTGAAAAAACAACCTTTTGAAATCAACAACTTCTGTGTTATAAACAACGAGACAACGTTAAAAAAACAACCTTCCCTCATCTAAACGATGTCGAACCTCAAGAGTTAAGTGCTACCCAATGTAGAGCCTCGTTAACTACATTGGGTACTAGCTGATAACTCACTAACCCAATCTGTTCAACAGGGCGTGTTCTCAAAAGCTTCACACTGCTATGTTTGTTTTCGAAAGGTGTTACGGGGTGAATATAACTGTTTTTTTTATCTCGCACGGAGGAGAGTTAAAAGGGCTCGAAAACACTCCCTAACACAGATTACAAATAAAAGAAAAAGATATGTATTCTAAAAATCACCAAGGGTGGCTGCCTCTAGTCAAACGAGGAAGTGGATAACATAAAACTCATGTCAAGGGGGATTTAAAAGAAAGGCTGGTAGCCACTATCTCGAGCCAAGTAAAAACACACGAATAAGGGGAAATTTTTAATAAACTGTGTCGCGTGTATACCTCTATTTCTTTTTGCTAAATGTTGTTTTTACGATGCAAAACTCTCTGCCTCGAGGAAGGACATAGTCGTCCTAAAGGAGAGAAGGCAAATTGATATACAAAGTTTACAACTAAACTTTACCACCACGCCTTGGGGGGACACAACAGTCATAAGATGGAACAAGTGAAGAATGACCACTGACTCAGGGATAAAATAAACAAAGTTTAATTCAAAATACAAGTTCCCTCAGATCACTGCACGGGGCAGTGATCAACAAGGCATCCCACAGCGGAAACAAGATGGTGGGGCACTTCCACTGTGGAAGTCAAGCCTAAAAAATATACACAACAACAACTACAACAATCACCCACAACGAGGTGATTCACAAACCCCCAAAACACATGAGAAAAATCAGCCACAAGTAACTCTGTCCCCATTCCCATGAAAATATTAGCCCACTTCAATGCTAAACAGAAGTGGCTAAAGTTCCACACTGGACAATTGACATCAAAACGTTAAGTTACACAGAATATTTAGAACTACTCAAACTCCTTCTAAATAACTCTCCCACTCAGAACTTCTAAGTTAGTGTTGCAGGGATCAGTCTACTCTCACTAGACTGTCCAAGGAAAACGTCCCCTCTCACAGGACAATTAAATGAAGTAATCCCCTCTCACAGGATCACACATAAAAAAATACACTCCAGTACACAGCACAGGGACACTGGTCAACTCCGCACTTCTAGTTAGAGAGAACAGGAAGGCACTCGCCTCGACCCAGTCAATGCTGTGACCCTGAGGTCACGAGCATCCCCGCAGACATCCCAGAACCTACGTAATTGCCAGTCCCCAATACTGCACACGAGCGCTTACTCTGCTACAAGTATGAGACACTCCCACTACCCTCAGGAGAAAGATAAGGCGACCCCAACGGGTCAAACTAACCCCACCAAACTCCTAGGAGACAGCAGAGCGTCCCCACCATTCACAAGTTAATACTAGTAACTGCAGTAAATCTTGAATGATTTAAGAACTCCCAATTCCTGAAGAAATCCCATTACAGTTACAGCACTTTGCTGGAATATTAACTACTGGGAAGCCACGCCCCTCTTTCACTCAGCGGCGGGCTTGCACTGAACTGGCTCTGGCTAAGGTCACGCTTCCACAACAAACACCGCATTCCACTCTTTCTCCCTCCCCTCGCACACGCTGCTACGGCTTCAGCCAATCACGCGCGCTCTGGCGCTGGACAGCTATACACAACAGGATGAGTGAAAGAAAACGACAGGGCACGCTCTTACCCTTTTGCAGTCCAGATCCGGTTCCTGGAATGCTCTTAATTGTAACACACACAACACCACCTCACTTTAAACCCTCCTAGAGAGAGAGATCGGGAAGGCAGACGCCTCGACCTAGTCGATGCTGTGACCCAAAGGGCACAGGCACCCCCGCACATGCTCTAGAATACACCTAGGGTTATTACGAGTAGGAGTCCGTTCCTCACTCGATAGAGGCTTACTGACTAAGCCCGAAGCTTACACGGTCAGTCATTGGAAAGCTAATTTCAATACACATGGGGCTATTCACTATGGGTGGGAGTCCGTCCCTCACCTGATAGGAGTACACTGACAAGCTCACAGCTTAACACAGTCAGTCGTTGAAAAGCTAATTCCAATACACGTAGGGTTATTCACGATCAGATCAAATCAGTCTCAGTGAGGTCTACTCCATTCAAGTCAATTGAATCAGTCGGTCTACCTCCACTGAACTCGTTGCTTAATTCTCTAACAACCAAGGCTGCTCCCCTCGCTGCTCTCTGCAGAGGAGGGTCACTAGCGTTCTGACCACCCTGCTTAGAATTCGATTAAGAATCTAAATGTCTACGCTCAAGGTACCCCACACCTTAATTACAGAGCTAGACTAAATACACTCACTGTGTATGGGAAAGACTGCGTCCAGCCTCCCTTTTTCTACCCCCTGAGGCTGTAGAAGGAATCACTTACAATGATACCTGACACTCAGGTTTCCCTGAGCCCTCTGCCATCTCGTTCCATCTCAGGAAGAAGAAGGTCAGAGTTTGTAGTGATACGCACTACTTTCTCTACTCCTTGCGGCCGTAGAAGGAAATCACTTCTAATGACACCTGACACTCAGGTTTCCCTGAGCCCTCCGCCATCTCGTTCCGTCTCAGGAAGAAGAAAGTCGGAGTTTGTAGTGATCTGCACTACGCAAGACAAGAACTTGCAGACCGGGACTTTCCCGTCGTTGAGAAGATTGCACTCTCTGTGCGATGAAGAACGGTTCACAGGTGGACACTGACACGCTGCTCAGCGTCCGGTAGAGTCTAGGAACTCTATCAGCAGGATGGGGGGGGGGGGAGGGTAGACCATCCAGGCATTATCCGTCGCTATCTGCTCCACGGAGCTGCCATCCGTGAACCAGCAAACCCTCTTTATAGCCTGAAAACATAAAGACCCAGCCTAATGAGTCTCCATTCTTTCCCCCCAATGAATTCTTTCATAGAATTTACTCGAACAGGGCGAACTGCCCTTGCTTACTATACCAGAGAAAACTCCCCTGCGCTCCAACAAGACAAATCCCTTTTAAACAACCATCCCCTGCTTGAAATGGATTTACGATTAATACCACACATGGACAGGGCTTTATCCGTCTCTCTCTTAGAGAATGAGTTTAACTAAAACACAATTAGAGCGCTTTAACACGTCTTCCCTCTCGCTCCTATTTTAACCATCATTTTCTCAACAAGGCGAAATGAATGAATGGAACTCCACGTTACCTCAACTAGGCTGTGGACCTTCCAGAACGAATCCCTCTCAAATACCATCCAAGTTAGCCTTCTTTATCTCAGCAGAGATAAACTTTCGAAGTGAGTGGAACTTCGCCTGGCCGCGCCTAGGCGGCCGCGGCACGGCGGGGAGGCAAGCTGCCACCCCGCCCGCCTCGTATCGTGGATGATTCGGACTGCCCGACAACGCGCAATCATAAGCGGGATCCCCCTTTTGTCACGTGGCCCTAGGCCAATCAGGATCCATATCCCAGAATATTAATGACCGTGGTGTAGCCCCCGTACATGCGATGCGCATTGCGACAATAATACGTAACCCCAGGCAACTGCCATCTCAGCACAAATGGTGGCTGGAAAAGCTCGCGACCTCTCATGCCCCGACCTACTGGCTCTGGGGTCACTGGCCCGTCAGTCATATCACACGAGCTCTGTGCCCATAGCAAGCTCTAAGCCCTATCTCCGAGCACTTACGCTACAGTGCAACCCATGCACTTTCACTCACACTAATTACTTATCACCCACTCGTCGCTTCCAAGCGACAGGCCTTCCCGCTTAACTACAGACTACAGTCTGCACCTAGTGCAAACTTCTTCACCCGACACCCCTCGACCACTCGTACAGGGACTCTCACCCTAGTACGCACACACGGTAGCTCTTCACAAGCATACCTGGACGTGATTAACAAATCACATGACAACAACCCCTCAAGGGTTACGTATAGGGACTCTAGGTGGCGCGTAGGACAGCCCCACACCCTAGGGGAAAAGAAGGCGGGCTCCAACAGGCCGTGCAAGACACCCCCAGACCCCCGTCAGGCAGTGAGGTGTCCCACCCCCTTCTAGGACGCACGCCACAGGACAATGCAATTCCCACAGGAACGCATCAGCACACGCTCACATTCTCCGCATGCGCTCATAGTCCTTCTTGTTGTCACAAGGAACAACTGCCCTCGGCAGTAACAATCAAACACCCCCTCCCTCCAGGAGGATAACCGTCCCAGACGGTGAAAGCTCACAGGCACACTGACTCTTCTAAGCCAGTCTCGTGCACTCACGTGGTGGCCGATGGCACTTACACGGTACACTCCCTTGTACTCCTTTTCCATAACAGCCCTGTCATACCTTAGGACGCAACTGTTACAACTAACAGAGGTAGACAAACACGGGCACTACACGACACATACCAGTCGCTTGCACTCCCTCACTAGGACAAATGCTAGCAGACGGCATAACTCTGTACACTCACATGTACACTGCACCCTCAGCTCGGTCACACCGACTCTCACAGAGTGCACACAATGACAGCGGGGCATACACCCCCACTAGCGCACACGACGGTGCGTTGGTCACACGGGCCTACAGAGTGCACACAACGGTGCAGTAGCCCCAGGCTACAGAGAACACAGGACGGTGCTGGCAACACAGGCCCCAGGGTCTCACCCTGACTCTGTCTCTAACTCTGTCTTGGACTGCCTATGACTATGACTAAGCCTGTCACACCTCCAGACAAACTGTCCTAACCACACGGAAGTGGACGACACAGGCATTACATCATACTAGGAAGGTGCGCAGGGTAACCTCACCCCCTCAGGAGGAAAGAGAGCGGGTCCCAAGCGGACCGTGCCTACACCCTCAGCCTCTCTGAGTGTGAGGCACCCCTCACGCAGC
>JAWQFJ010022808.1:0-10000 GCA_034096865.1 Theodoxus fluviatilis | reverse complement strand
CTCCTCCTCCTGCGCCTCCTCCTCCTGCTCCTCCTCCTCCTCCTCCCTCCTCCTCCTCCTCCTCCTCCTCCTCCTCCTCCTCCTCCTCCTCCTCCTCCTCCTCCTCCTCCTCCTCCTCCTGCTGCTCCTCCTGCTCCTCCTCCTGCTGCTCCTCCTGCTCCTCCTGCTCCTCCTCCTGCTCCTCCTCCTCCTCCTTCTGCTCATCCCGCTCCCGCTTCTCCTCCTCCTCCTCCTCCTCCTCCTCCTCCTCCTCCTCCTCCTCCTCCTCCTCCTCCTCCTCCTCCTCCTTCCCTCCCTCCCTCCCTCCCTCCCTGCCACTTCTACCACCACTATTGCTACTCCTTGTTATTATCTTGTTTCACCCCTCCTGACTCTACTCCTTTCATCATCTTCACTCTCAAGACCTTGATACTGATCCCTAGTCTGCTAATGAGTCTGATCCCGCCTATTCAGTTTTGCCTTGTCTTCTACCATGTTTATCGCTGGCTTGTCTGCCCCGCAGGCAAGAAATAAAAGTAAAAGTGATTGACATCTGTGACGTACAATCCCCACCCCCCCTGTTTTCTCTAATCAGGCTTGCTGCAACCTTGTGATGTTGAGAAGAGAGATGTGAGCCGGGTACACCGCCAGCCTCTGTGACTTGCTGTGGGAGCTGCGGACAAGAGCTCCACTGTGTTGCCTGCCCAGCTACGGAGGCATGGGGAAGGGCAACTGACGACACACCGTCCTGTGACCATTGCTGTGTCTCCTCCGTCTGACGTCTTGGAGCCATGGCTGTCAAAGTGGGCCATTGGTTGGGCCTCCTACTGCTTTTGGGTATGGAGACTTTAACTCCTCTTTGTATCTGTATCTATGTGTCTGTGTTAGGATCTCTTCTCTCTCTCTCTCTCTCTCTCTCTCTCTCTCTCTCTCTCTCTCTCTCTCTCTCTCTCTCTCTCTCTCTCTCTCTCTCTCTCTCTCAATCAATCTCTCTCACTGAAAACTCTATCAGATTTATGCATGCATTTGAAGGTGCACGTGAAGTATTGCATTTTTTTTATCATTACAGGTCTTGATGCATCTGTGGCTCAAACTCTGCCTCCAGGTAAGAGAACAGAGGAACGAATGAATGAATCAATGAATGACTATTTGTTCAATTTGCAGCTTTGGATAGAGGAAAGAAAGAAAGACTTGAAGGATCTTTCTTGCTTCTCGAATAATCCATAGAGTGCCATCAACAGCCCGGATTATCTGTGCAGTGTGCAGTGCATAGTTGTATCACCCTCTTTGCAAAGTTAATCCATTCGTGTTAGGCTTGCATTTGGCCTTTCTTTTCACTGGTCTAGTTTCGTGCTGGCACTGCTGCTGGGAACTGTAACTAGTGTAAACAGGCAAGGACACATCCATCACTGTGACATGAGTTCCATGCAGTGCATTAGATTTGCATTAGATTTGCACTAGATTTGCACTAGATTTGCACACTTGCAATGGGGATAGGCAAATGCTGAATCGAATGTCATGTTGCCCTTCGTTTCCTTTGCATTACATGCATAGTTTTAGGAGGAAGGTGTCCCTTTTTATGACTCTGAAATGAAGGTTTTCATAATCTTCTGTGGATGCAAAGTTGAATGATGTTGCTGTCCAACACATGCAAATGCTTGGGTATGTGCTTGCACACACACACACACACACGCGCGCGCGCGCGCACACACACACACACACACACACACACACACACACACACACACACACACACACGTCATTCTGAAAGATTTCATGCCTCTTCAAGTGCTACAAATAGAGTTGAAGTTTTAATTGGTAATTTGAGCAAATTGAAAGCCTCCGAACTGTTTAGTTGGGTTTTTTTTTAAATAAACGTTTGTGATTATTTCTTTTTCTGTTAACATTTTGGCTATCCCATTCGTATGCCTTATGTAACCTACATGGCTAATAGGCCCTAAAACACCATTCATTAATCTTTTCCTCCTCCCCACCAGCCTATGAGAGAAAATTTCATAATCTTTTCTCAAGTTCTTTAAATATGTTATGCGTGTAAAATTACTACTCATAATTAATAAGGTGTAGAAGAATTTAAATAAGAAAATTATGAGATGCCATACATACAATCTTTTTGTCTTAATTTCCACATGTACTATTTTTTAGGCATAGTTCAAGCAGAGTTTGCATCTTCGTCGTTTCACTTGTGTAAGCAGTGAAACCCTGGAACTGTTGTGGCGAAAGGAGAGATAGCAATTGTGTGGAAACGGGAAGTACCAGGCCTCAAGCTTACAGCTACCTTGTGTAAGCAGTGAAACCCTGGAACTGTTGTGGCGAAAGGGGAGATAGCAATTGTGTGGAAACGGGAAGTACCAGGCCTCAAGCTTACAGCTACCTTGTGTAAGCAGTGAAACCCTGGAACTGTTGTGGCGAAAGGGGAGATAGCAATTGTGTGGAAAAGGGAAGTATCAGGCCTCAAGCTTACAGCTACCTTGTGTAAGCAGTGAAACCCTGGAACTGTTGTGGCGAAAGGGGAGATAGCAATTGTGTGGAAACGGGAAGTACCAGGCCTCAAGCTTACAGCTACCTTGTGTAAGCAGTGAAACCCTGGAACTGTTGTGGCGAAAGGGGAGATAGCAATTGTGTGGAAACGGGAAGTATCAGGCCTCAAGCTTACAGCTACCTTGTGTAAGCAGTGAAACCCTGGAACTGTTGTGGCGCAAGGTGAGATAGCAATTGTGTGGAAACGGAAGTACCAGGCCTCAAGCTTACAGCTACCTTGTGTAAGCAGTGAAACCCTGGAACTGTTGTGGCGAAAGGGGAGATAGCAATTGTGTGGAAACGGGAAGTACCAGGCCTCAAGCTTACAGCTACCTTGTGTAAGCAGTGAAACCCTGGAACTGTTGTGGCGAAAGGAGAGATAGCAATTGTGTGGAAACGGGAAGTATCAGGCCTCAAGCTTACAGCTACCTTGTGTAAGCAGTGAAACCCTGGAACTGTTGTGGCGAAAGGGGAGATAGCAATTGTGTGGAAACGGGAAGTACCAGGCCTCAAGCTTACAGCTACCTTGTGTAAGCAGTGAAACCCTGGAACTGTTGTGGCGAAAGGAGAGATGGCAATTGTGTGGAAACGGGAAGTACCAGGCCTCAAGCTTACAGCTACCTTGCTAAACACCTTCACGGTGTGCAAGGCTCTGTACAGATCAGATGTCCGGCAGTAGCCAGTGAAGGTTTGCCTGCCCTGGCTCAGCTTGTCATGCTCTGATTGACATCGAGGAAGGGTGGGTGGGGCCTTCCTTCCACTCCTTTATCATTCTCGCCTCTTGTTGGTCTGCCTGGTGAAAAGAAAAGAAGGAAGAAACTCTAGTGGTCTGCTCGCTGTGCTGTCAATATGTTGTGAACTGTCGTATGTCTCAATTTAGCCTGACGTATAATAGCATGTGTCCAGCAAATGTTGTCGGAGATGTGCCTGTATTTGTGTGAAGTGCGAGTTTTTCCAAGATGAAAAGTTCCAGATGCATGTGTACTTTTGTCAGTTTCGTTTGAAAGTCCTGTGAATAGATATAACATGCACTTCTCCGCTGCTTGCAACATGCTCAAGATTATGAAAGTAGAATGTGGTTCAGTGGTGCTAGAAATCTGTGTATGATGACAGCTTTCTGTAACAGCAGACGCCATTTTAGTTTAGGTATCATCAGTTACTGCTTATGCATGATTGTATGTGTACTTCATAGTGAGCTTAGCGCAGGGCTTTCTGTCATTGTCTTTGAATTTGGGTCAATCCATTTGTACTAAATAATGGTATCCATTCTCCACGAGTATTTAAAAAGCCTCTCTCTCACGCACGCGCGTGCAAAGAAAAGAACTGACTGTTCTGCCTCGAGAACATTGCAATCAGCTTCCTCATTCCTGCACGTAAAAATCGCAAGATGGGGCTTCATGTACATAAATGTTTACGTTTTTTTTTCGAACTATTTTGTAATGGTCCGGTGGTCTAAACAAATACACATTTCGTTCGTTCGTTCGTTCATTCTGTCTGTCTGTCTGTCTGTCTGTCTCTCTTTTTCTATCTCTCTCTCTCTCTCTCTCTCTCTCTCTCTCTCTCTCTCTCTCACTTTGCTCTGGTCAGCCGAGCAGGACGGACGCGCTTCCCTTCGCTCTCGATATTTCTGCGTCTGCCACACTACTAGTGGAGCAAAATGCCAGTTACTGGACTCCCAGCCGCTGCAGAACGTGCCATAGTATCACTGTTGGCTACAGAGACCTTATCCTCATGGAGGGTGGACGGTACAGAGAGCCAAACGGTCGTCGTACTACGGTTTACGAAGGGCCAGCCATTGCCGTACGACAACGCGCAGCACAGGTGGAGGCGGAAGCCGCCGGCACCAATGCGACATGACAGACAGCGGGCTCAACAACACAGTGAACACCGTGAGTTTAAAAGCGCTACTTACCCGTCTTCTAAGTCCTCTGAGCCACTTGAACTGCGGGATGAAAGTATTTCGTATGCCTCTGCTGACATCGCTGCGGAATTCCAGTGCAGAACAACCCAGGGTGAACATCCATCTGTGACCTCTGACCTTCCGCCAAATAACCAGAATGAAGTTCGAGACAGTCGCCCAGAAACAGCTGAGAGGGTTGACTGTGCTGTCACAGATGATCAGCCGTCACCAGCCCACGCCCGCGCCGACACTTCCCCCGCTGAGGACCTTCCACCTTCGATGAGGGAGTTAATTCGGACAGTGATGCAAATCCAAGCCACCGCGCAGTCCTGCACTGAAGGCATCACCGAGATCACATCAGAGATAGGCACGGGGATGCACGACAGCTGTGATGCAGTCAACGCTGATGCTCAGTTCCCTCTGCCCCGTGCTCAATTGGAAGACAGGCTTGCTCCTCCTGGAGGGCCCATGCAAGTCCCTCCACAAGTCCGTCCACCATACATGCCCCCAGCTAGTTACGATCATCGCGACAGTGGCCGTCGAGAAGGGGACCGACCGACCCTGACACGGAGCCAGCGTAAGCTGAGAGCACGAAAGACGTAATAGCTTGTGTGTTGTTTTTTTTTTTTTTTTTTTTTGCATGAGACTCTCGTGCATATCGTGACTGAAACCGCTTTCGCGTCTCGGACAAGACTGGTCACCAGTCTTGAACCCCCTACCCCCCACCCCATTGTTTAATATGTGCCAATTTAATGCATGTAAATTGCAACAGGCCGGCTGCCTACGCAATAAATCATTCGTTCGTTCGTTCGTTCGTTCTCTCTCTCTCTCTCTCTCTCTCTCTCTCTCTCTCTCTCTCTCTCTTCTCGTGCAGATGCATTCACACCACATATATTAGAACTACAAACACACACACACACACACACACACACACACACACACACACACACACACACACACACACACACACACACAAACATAACCAGAGAGTTATAAAAAAAAAACAAACACACTACCACACACATACAACCGCTTCCCATAAATTCACACCCGCAGACACCCATGTCCATGGGTTTGCATACCCACATGTGCATATCAGGTCTGTCATATCTGTACACTTGTGAATACAATGACCCCAGGTACATATGAAGGAGTGGAAAACCTGGTAACAGTCCATGTGCCAGTCAGGCAGAGTGATAGAGGCACAGGCAACTGACAGATGGAGGGTGACTGACGCCTTTCCTTTCCACCCTTTCCCCTTTGATGGACGAGTGGGGGTCAGGCCAAGTCCCCACCCTAGGGTGAATTGCCAGGGGTCCTGCACTGTTTGCCTTGCCTGCCTTGCCAGTGTGTGCAGGGAAACCTCACCCATGCGGTCGTGATGGATGAGAATGTCACATCCACGCTTCTAATTACCCCCCGCCAAGGAGGTAATGTTTCTTGCGTGGGTTAGTTCGTTCGTTAGATATACGGCAAAACAACTCAAAAGTTCAAAATGGATTTTGATGACAGTTGATGCAAGCGAAGTGTTTTACCCATGGAACAACACATTAAAATTTGGAGGTTATTCGTAATCTTGTTTTGAATTACAACGATATAGAGAAATGTTATCGCCTAGGGCGCTGAGGACCAGTGTATGCATTTCACTCAGTGAGACCGCTAACGATAGGCGCTAAAAAAGCGTTCACTTCATAGCGTAAGAGTTGTTCATTGTAGCACTCGCTAGCGGTCTCTGATTGTGGAAATCATACACCGGCGGAATGAACAGTTTGACGTCATCAACTTTCGTGATGCGTGATGACGTTGCAATCTATGGTTGTAATTCCAAAGCGAGGCAATACATGTAGATAACCTCCAAAAGTAGTGATGGGTTGTTCCTTGGGGAAAACATTTCACTGCACCAACTTTCATCCGAATCAAATTTGAACTTTTAAAGTTTATTTTGTCGAATAGCGAACGAACGAACTAACTAATGGGGAAAACAGTCTCTTTGGCGGATGTGAAAATGGTCGCCAGGATTGTTTGGAGGTGCAGATATTCGTGGTTTTATGACGGAACGAACATCTTGGAACCAGGGACTTCTACACCTCCAAGTGATATTTGTGATCATGTTGTGTTTTGCAGTCAGTCATTTGTTCGTGTACGACTAAAAGGAGATTATACGTTTGATAAATCTGTTTGGTGTGAGGCAATAGATGTCTGCAGGAACATAGGACGTAAGCAAAAGCGAAAGGATTTGAAAAATAACTTTACTCTGGTGTGGCTGACATTCCAAACAAAAGGAAAGTGGTCGACGTTTCAGGTCATAGACCCTTCATTCTGTATTTTTACCTTTTGAACATCAACCATATCCAAATTATTTTTCCAAATCCTGTTGCTTATGTTCTCTGTGAATCGGTTCATTTCACAATATTTGCATTTTAGTTGAATTATTTCACTCTTCTTCTTTTTCATTTTACAAGTTTTAAATGATTACGATTAGCAATGAGCTGATTAGCATACGCTGATTGTGACATCTACACGTGCCGGTATGAAACCGCCAGATTGGTACACGATGAGGTGGACATGGCTGTGCTTGGATTCTGGAAAGAAGAAAAAAGAGAGGTCTGGAAGACAATGTTCCCTGGTGGTACAGGCCTCTCTAGCAGCTGGTAACAGCATGAGCATGATCTTTTACAACCACCATAAGAATTGGGTCAACAGTAGGACAATTGGTGACAGCAAGTCGGACGACTGTATTCCTTCTTAAACAAGTGCATGACCCTGAAAAGAGTCGTTTCAGGAGACAGAGCGTTCGTCTTGTCTTGGTGGCGAGCGTTCGTCCTGTCTTGGTGGCGAGCGTTCGTCCTGAATTGCTGGCGAGCGTTCGTCCTGTCTTGGTGGCGAGCGTTCGTCCTGAATTGCTGGCGAGCGTTCGTCCTGAATTGCTGGCGAGCGTTCGTCCCGTCTTGGTGGCGAGCATTCGTCACGAATTGGTGGCGAGCGTTCGTCCTGAATTGGTGGCGAGCGTTCGTCCTGAATTGCTGGCGAGCATTCGTCCTGTCTTGGTGGCGAGCGTTTGTCCTGAATTAGTGGCGAGCGTTCATCCTGAATTGGTGGCGAGCGTTCGTCATGAATTGGTGGCGAGCGTTCGTCCTGAATTGGTGGTGAGCGTTCGTCCTGAATTGGTGGTGAGCGTTCGTCCTGTCTTAATGGCGAGCGTTCGTCCCGTTTTGGTGGCGAGCGTTCGTCCTATCTTGGTGGCGAGCGTTCGTCCTGAATTGGTGGCGAGCGTTCGTCATAAATTGGTGGCGAGCGTTCGTCATGAATTGGTGGCGAGCGTTCGTCCTGAATTGGTGGTGAGCGTTCGTCCTGAATTGGTGGTGAGCGTTCGTCCTGTCTTAATGGCGAGCGTTCGTCCCGTTTTGGTAGCGAGCGTTCGTCCTATCTTGGTGGCGAGCGTTCGTCCTGAATTGGTGGCGAGCGTTCGTCCTGTCTTAATGGCGAGCGTTCGTCCTGTCTTAATGGCGAGCGTTCGTCCTGTCTTAATGGCGAGCGCTCGCTTTGGTCAGAAACACAGCATTCTTCTTTTGTATTTGTTGTCATGAGCTAGTGAAGGATTGATCAAGTCGCCGGATGATCAGAGGGCAAGGTGAGCATCGGTTTGAACTCCCAAATACGGATTACATGTCTCTGCACATGATAAAATCAATGCCTTTACCTTTGTATGCACCTCTGACCACTGCATGGCCTCTGCAAGCACTTGAATGACCTACACATGAACTTTGTGTCACAGAGGTGGACCTATGCAGCGTACGGCCAGGTCACCACCCCAATGGCGAGTATCTGCAGTCCGCGGGTCTGTCCACCCTGGTGTACGTGCGGAATGAGAACCTGCAACCTCGCTGTTTGATGCGCTTCACCACCTGCAAGAGTTGCCGTCTGTCCATGCGTCCCAACAACACTTTCCAGTTCCCGCCCTGCTTTCACAACCAGTTCCTCAGCCGTGACCCCGGCTACTGCGCTCCTGGGTGAGGCGCCTCAGCTTGATTCAGTAGGGGATGGGTGTGAGCGTGATGGAGAGGGTATGATATGTGAGTGCTTGTGTCCGTGTTTCAGAAAGTAGCATGTGTATATGTTGTAATGTTCTAGAATCGTACTAGTGTGTCGTAGCGCAATCGGGCTGTTCCGTGTGTAATATCAGCCTCTCCGCTAATTCGGTTACATGGTCACGTGGTTGAGTCGGACTAAATTTGTCTTGACTGTGTCACGTGACGTCATTCGTGAAGCTTCGCAGTAGCGGAGCAGATCGTAGGCTTTCTGGAAAGCTCTGGAACCTGTGCAGAGGGTATAGGACATTCTCACTTCTGAAACGGAATTCAGCCCGAGTTTCGTTCCCTTTAACTTTCACTAGTTCCGGTAGACTGGTAGATATAGAAGCTGATGGGATGATCGCTTGATCGTGGCAAAAGGATGACATTAAAGCATGCAAAAAGATTAATTAGATTACAAACTAATCGAAACTATTCATATTAGACTGTTTTAACGTATACTGTCTGCACAAAACCCACAGAAGATAAGTAAACAAACCTCACCGTAGCTAGCAGACGAACGCGATCGAACCGTAGTCACTACGCCAGCAGACGATCGAGCTAGTGTGATATAATGTTTCATGTAAAGCTCGAATGAGTAGCAGCAGATAACTGTTTAGTTCTGACTTGAATTGACTATTTCGTTTCCCTGGTCAGGCGAGGACAGAAAATTCACGATCATAGACTGATAGAGTCGATGAGTGCATGATCAACTTTCCCGCATTCGGCGTAATGTAACGTGTAAGATTATGACAAGAAAATGGCATTAACGCACAAAACAAAGTTTCATGACAACTAAATTCACCAATTATAATAAAAACTGACCATATTTACACCTACAGCTAGTGCTAAAACCTTACATACAAAGCAAACAAAACATACTGCGGGGAGTGTCCAGGTTCACGCATAGGCTCTGGGAGTTACTTCCCTTGTTTGTGGGACCAGCCCGGGCATCTTTCAGAATGCCGAGTAACAAGCGCTGTGCTTGGGGACAAAGTTAAACGGATGATAGATACCCTGAACGCTGTGTTGTCGTCAAAGTCATTCCATTTGTGAAACCGGGAAAGTATATGTGCCATCTAGATTGTTGCCTTCGCAGCTGCAATCGCCCAGCGAACTAGCTGAACGTAGACACAATCACGTGGCACTGTTGTCGTGCTGTACATTTGCAGCAACGTAAGATCTCGTACGACGATTTGATTCAAGGCCTAGTGCTAATTGCTTTGATGGTCTGGTCTCAGTGTCACAAAAATATGATGATTTAATCAATCACTGATTTAAAAAATAAGTGTGTTGCCCTACATTGATTGACAGTCTGAGTGAAATAGATCTATTTCACTGTCCCACCTGGCGAACTTGTTGCCGGCTGTATTGAGCTTGTGTGTTCGTGTAGGCCTACTCAAAAGTCAAAATCACAGTCGTCTCCGAAACAAGGAATAATCAGAGTAAGGGGGAAAAGCATTTCGTTTGTTTGTTTTGTTCTTGCAGCACTTCAAAAATGATGTGTAGGTCT
>JAWQFJ010022804.1:0-25431 GCA_034096865.1 Theodoxus fluviatilis | reverse complement strand
GTGGCTCACAGACAGTGAGAGAGAGAGAGAGAGAGAGAGAGAGAGAGAGAGAGAGAGAGAGAGAGAGAATGAGAGAGAGAGAGAATGAGAGAGAATGAGAGAGAGAGAGAGAGAGAGAGAGAGAGAGAGAAAGAGAGAGAGATCCTGCGGCAGACAAAGAAACAATAGCAAGATTTATATTGAGGCAGGCAAGGATAGACGGCTAGCATCAAAACAAATTTGTCCATCTTGAGGTGAATTCAAGATGGCAGCCACGAGCCAGTGCCGTTTGGGGGCAAACTGTTCTTATACACGCATGACCAAGCAGGGGTCAAGCACCCTGATTCGGTCCAGACGGAGTCAATTGCTGTTGCGAGCTGAAATCAGACAGGACATCAGACGCACGTGCTTGGAGACTTCCCGCCATCTCTGGACGGCGGTCAGTAATGGCCGCACTGAGATTGAAAGGCGAAAGCGAGGACAGAACAAACAACTGGGCAGAGTGACCGTCGGTCAGACATTAGCTACGCCTGTCCTGAGTCACTATGTTCCATTCACCTTTGCTGCAGAGAAGACACATCCTTTGGGACAGAATACCTCCAAGTCCGCTCTGCGTCTTCACTTCTTGGCCACCTTCAAAGCAAGCCTTGCAGAAGAGCTGTCTTCACCGTCATGGTCTCTGGAACGTGAGGAGCCTGAGACGTGGTGAAGATGTTTCTCTCCCCTTCCTCCAGTTGACCTCGCCAATTCCCAACTTGGCGCTTTGGGGTCAGCATGGCCGTTGAACTCTCGGTTCCCCATGGTCTGAATGAAGGCATTCTTTCCACGCCAAACGGGCTGACTAGGCAGAGACAGACATTGAAAGGGGAGCTGCCTTGGGAAGCTCTTTGTCGCTGTTCATTAGGTATGAGTAAAGGTAACAGCAGTGGATAGGTCTTCCACCGGCCCACATGTGTAATCCCGTAGAATCAGCTGTGAAAAGGAAATGTGTATGGAGACATTTTCCCCCATGCTTCCTTAAACTATTTCCTGTACTATTTGCTATGCAGTTACTAAAGTGATTCGAGGCCTACTGTCCATCCATTGCCTGTTTGCTTGAAAGGGAGTTTGAAAAAGTACGCTGTCAAGATGTACAGCATGAAAATTGTCCTTTTCCGTTCGCCTCTGCTCTGCAATTCCTTAAGAGTTATATTCATTTCCAGCACTTCCAACCGAACCTTGCCCAGAAAATGACCCTTTAAAGCGTCTCTTGGAAAGAGGTCGAACGTAATTTACATTTACTGACATCTCACGCGAGAAGACCCCACACTCGCCCCTGCTGTGTGGAGAGAGCTCCACCATCTGCAGTCCCCTTTTAAAAGGGGAGGAAATGAAAAACCGCTCACTTTGTCAAAAAAGGGAGGAAGATGGTTAATCGGAGTGCCAGGCCGGGAGAGTGATAGCCCTTCAGGCGGGCTGATTTAGAGACGGCGTCTCCGGTTGAGGCTGCACTGCCAGGTCTTGAGACAGGCGAAGTGCCTGGCTATTGACTCCCACTTGTCCAGCCGTCACGGTCCTCCCTCAGAGGCCGTTCCCTGGCGCCGTCTGGCGGCGACCCGGGCATCCACCACCTCTGTGCAGTCCCTAATGCGGAGGAACTGCCCAATCTCCCCCAAAGCATCTGTTACGTTGTCGCTTCTCTGATTCGATTTGAGGCCGCGGAGCAACGCAAAGGAAGATGAAATGGTTACATTCCTGTCTTTTTGTCTCTCCTCTATCCGCTGAAGGGCGAACCAGGGTTTGACGTTTGTTGAGGAGGAACTGTCTTGTGCTGGGCAAGGCTGCCTCGTCCCCTGCTGGCAGAAAGGTCAGCGGCCTTTTGTCCCCAGTTGCGTGAGATTCCTGACTCCAAGTTCTGTTCTGATTGAACTTTTTAAACTGAACGATGTGCATGCAATACAAGAAGAGACGAGAGAAAAAATATTACCAATAAGCATGTGGGCATAATTTGTGAAGACCTTAGTAGCAAAATAGAGCAAACAACCATTCATCCAAAGGTAGGGTGGGTCATTCCCGCCTGAAGTCTTGATAAAACCTTCTCTGTGTCATGCAGAATTTCGGCTCTGCATCAGAAACAACAATGCATGTGCATGCAAACAATGCACAAGGACACATTCAGCAAAGATTTATTCATATGTTAATGCGAGAGTTTAAGAATCACATTGTTTACCGAAAAATACAATGTCCAAGAGAATCATGCAATACAAGAAGAATGCTGCCCTTTAAAATGATAAATCAGCAACAGAGCATTGTCGCATGCAGAAAGTTTATCACTTCATTTCCGAAGTTGTTACGAGGAAAACCCGCCTTTGTTCCTTCCCTCAGTCTCTTTCCCATAATCCGTCAGTGCACACTATATACAAGCCTTGATGGGACCCAACACATGGACGTAAGTAGAAGTAGCTATTTTTGTAAGACAATACAAGTATTCAAACAGCAGGGAATGTCTAAGCGATACATCATGTGGTTAGTTCTCACCTCCTATTTTCACGCAACGTGAATATATTTGGAGCCGTCCTTGGTGAAGCTACTGGCGGGACAAAGTCTCCAAAGCTCTGTTCCATTTGATAAGAGGAACGTCTAGTGTTGTGAAAAATAAAAGATCTGTCGTTTTTTAAATGTTGACAAAGCATTGTGCTGTCCTGGGCTGTCTTCAAGAAAATATCTGAGAAGAACACAATAAACAGCGTTTGTTTCATGACCAGATCGAACGGAGAAGAAGGCGGCACGAGAGATGTAGGCAGCATGAATAATCTGTTTCGGCAGCCTCGCTTTCGGGCGTCATGGCAGCTACTGCTAGCCTTGCGTGGTCGTCCTGGAGCGATTGACTGGCTTGAAGAACGGAATGGATCATCTTTCCACTCCCTGGACAGGCATTTTAAGTCAAGTAGTTGCTGCGGCTTTCATCCAGAGTCATCATCATTTCCTCATGGATTCACTTCCATAACTAAGGAAGGGGGGAAAGAAGGGTGGGTGGGTGGGTGTATAGTTGTGAAAGGGTTAAATAGGCTGAATAACGTGAAAACAAGAACCATCGTAAAGAGCAATGTAAAAATGAAAAGTGTTCATGTCATACTTGTTTTCATCGTCTCGATCTTGAAAGTGTTTCAAGTTATCGTGCTTATGGACGTGTATGTGCGTGCGTGCATGCACGCCTAGCGCGCGTGTGTGTGCGCGCACACACGTTTGCATTTGTGCGCGAACAAGTGTTTGTTTGTTTGTGCGCGTGTGCACGAGGATGCGCGTGAATGCATGTGTGGTGTTTGTATCCAGGGAGATAAACCAATGACATTCATGAACGGTGACAAGTTTTCCAGGAACGGACACTGTGTGAGCCGGAGCCAGATGTGTGCACGCACTGTCCTCTGACTAGGGTAAACACGGCTAAAGTTCCGCTCTCAGCCATTCAGCCTCACTTTGATATATTTGGGGACACAACACGGCCCCGCCAGTGCACATTTAACGTGTTTGGAAATGAAATACTCCGCTGCACCACGTTCAGTCGCGATGCACTCATGCTACGTTTACATTCGCAACCAACACCACCTACTCTCCCACCAAAACAAAGTGTTGGTCACGTGGCAAGTCAGCGCTGGCCACTCCACTTTCATATCAACGTGAGCGAAGAGGGGTTCAGCCAGTTTTATCCGTGCACGCCGCCTCCAGACATGGATTTCTTTTCATAGTGATGCTTTGGAGAGCAACACCCTAGTGATGCTTTGGAGAGCAACAGCCTAGTGATCCTTTGGAGAGCAACACCCTAGTGATCCTTTGGAGAGCAACAGCCTAGTGATCCTTTGGAGAGCAACAGCTTAGTGATCCTTTGGAGAGCAACACCCTAGTGATGCTTTGGAGAGCAACACCCTAGTGATGCTTTGGACAGCAACACCCTAGTGATGCTTTGGAGAGCAACACTCTAGTGATGCTTTGGAGAGCAACACCCTAGTGATGCTTTGGAGAGCAACACCCTAGTGATGGTTTGGAGAGCAACACCCTAGTGATGCTTAAAAAACATTAAAAAAAAAACCTAGGGATGCTTTGGAGAGGAACACCCTAGTGATGCTTTGGAGAGCAACAGCCTAGTGATCCTTTGGAGAGCAACAGCCTAGTGATGCTTTGGAGAGCAACACCCTAGTGATGCTTTGGAGAGCAACACCCTAGTGATGCTTTGGAGAGCAACACCCTAGTGATGCTTTGGAGAGCAACACCCTAGTAATGCTTTGGCGAGCAACAGCCTAGTGATGCTTTAGCGAATTCGCCTCCAGATCGCCTTTTATGTGCAGTATCATTCCGTGATGCCATGGACTGCGAACTCTTCAGAAGTGAGACGGTAAAAGTTTCGCGATATCCTGGAGGCTGCTTGACCTGTGACATCTAAAAGCACGCAGTCACAACAGGACGGGTTTGAGAATGTGACCAGGCCAGGGGCGGGTTTCAAAATAGGTAGTCGATCTTGGTCGCAAGATCTTGCTTCGCAGTAAGAGCTAGCTAAAAAAGAAACTACCCAACGTGACGAACTAATGCGCATGCGTAAACATCACGACAAGAGGTGAACTAGCCACATTTCAATGGCCGCCGTGTTGCCGGTTCACTCAGAAAACGCTTTATTTCGAGATACTAGCAACCCATCCAAAGAAAATATAAGCCATGCACAACATTAATTTATCAAAGGTGTATGTTGAATGCATCAATAGATCGTGAAATCTTTTACATTTTACACATCGAATGCAGGTCGACGCATCCACGCCGAACTTTTGTCTCCAAGATGGCGGCGCGCACTGTACTCATGCTGTCCGCCATCTTGAATCTTAAAAGCTAGGCACCTCTCAAGCTGCCTCGCTCAATCTACGCTCGTCTACGATTGGCTCGCTAGCAAGCAAAGAATGAAACTGCCCATTCGGCGAGATCTGCGTAGATCTACCGAGATCTTCGCATTTTGAAACCCGCCCCAGATGATGCGGAAGAAAGGTGGGGGTGGGGGTGGGGGGTTGGGGGGGGGGGGAGAGGAGGGGTAATCTTAGGTTGAATTAGAGGGAGTTGTGTATATATGTTTGTGTGTGTGTTTGTTTGTATGGTGTGTGTATGTGTTTGTGTGTGTGTGTGTGTTTGTGTTCGTTTGTGTGTTTGTTTGTATGGTGTGTGTATGTGTGTGTGTGCATGCATGTGCTTGCGTTCGCGCATGCCAGTGTGTGTGTGTGAGCGTGTGTGTGTGTGTGTGTGTGTGAGTGTATGTAAGTGTTGGTGGCTCTACAGCTCCTATGCAAACGTAGTACTTGGATTTAAGCGAAATGATGCACAGTTTGATATATAGGGTCCGATGATTCGTTTGCATAAAGGATGGGGCTGGCTGAGTTATGTAAGGTATGAAGGATAAAACATGTAAGCACTATACTTTTTCTAACCGTTTACGTAAGATGATATATCTGACTAACAAGGGTCGAATACACAAACGGAACAGGCAATTTGAAACTTCACACTCTGCACTTCTCAATCACTTCAAAGATGGTATGTTCACGCAAAACGCTTTGTACCCGAAACTCACCATCTTAATCGTGACTACACCAGAGCGGCCTAC
This sequence comes from Theodoxus fluviatilis, assembly GCA_034096865.1. Classification (NCBI taxonomy): domain Eukaryota; kingdom Metazoa; phylum Mollusca; class Gastropoda; order Cycloneritida; family Neritidae; genus Theodoxus; species Theodoxus fluviatilis. The sequence continues at coordinate 19,838 of JAWQFJ010022804.1, read as the reverse complement.
ATTTTCATCAACATCCGTTTTCGTAGCACGTATGAGAAACGCAGAAGGCAATTAAAATCTGCCGAGTGGCTGACCAGAGGACCAAAGGTCAGCGCTGGACTCAGTGAAAATAGGCCACTGGTAGCGTCAGCAGCAGAGGGTAGCAAGAATGGGTGGGGTAAAGCTGAGAGGGTTGGAGTGGGGCTGGGATGGTGGGTAGGGGTCCGGGGGTGGGGGATGGGGTCTGTGTGTGCGTGTAGAGAGTGAGTGTAGTGTCAGGATAAGAAGGGATTGGACGGGAAGTTGAAGGGGAGGTTGATATTTCCAGCTGGGACCAGGATTTCCAAATCTGGCAAACACAATAGAAATTGGAGAGGGGAAACATGAGATGACCGACTGGCGACTTTCATAGTCGCTAAAGTGAGAGATGCTTTAGAGAAGGAGTTACCATGGTGATGCGGGTGCTGGCACTGCAGTAAACCCTTCTAAGACGACCATCAATTTTACACCCTTGAATGCAGTGGACTCACACCAGGTCACCTCGTGACACAGCACAGCTGGAAAGGTGCGGCCATTGCGCTGCTGAATGTGCGGGGTGCAGATGGAATGGAGGGAGGGGTGGGTGGGGGCAAGATTTGGTGGACACCTGAAGAAAATGGCAGCAGATGTGAGGGAAGCGACCGCACAATAGGCGAAGTCCCAGCTTGGGAGAGGAAGGCTGCCGACTTTTGAGATGCGAGAATAGAATGTCCCTCCAGATGACCCTAGCAATGGGAAGGGGTGTTAAAACGTCAAGGCAACCCAAGGTGAGTGTCTCATAACAGCAAATGAATTATTGAATGATATCTTATAGCGTGAATGGGAAATGTACAGAGAGACAAGATAAGAGGTAGATAATGCTGAACAACTTGAAAGCTGCACGTAAATTCCGGTTACGCATCAGCGGAGCGTGCTGTAGGGACAGAAAGAGGGGAGAGAAAGAGGGGGCGGAGAGGTCTAGACTTAGACAGGAAGCTTGTGACGGGGATAGAGAGAGAGAGAGACAGACACGGGTCTGTCTGTGTTCGCCAGGGCAGCACGAGATAGATTACCTCTACCCCCATCCCCACCCAGCTTTTCCTCCCCTCCTCCCCGCTAACACCAACGCCCCCCCCCCCCCCCCCCCTCCCCACCTCCCTTGCCTTTCCCCTCATCACCCCTCTCTTGCTCGCTCTGGATCACTTCGGATGGGGTCCCCTTTTGAAGAAAACGCTTCGTGTGGCAAAAGTAGAAGCAATCCTGTGTGACCGCCGCTACTTCACCCCTGATCCGTGTCTCCCTCGCTGCCAACTCCGCCCCCATCCCATCTTCATTCCCAAGCCCCTCCCCCCACCCCTACCCCCACCCACCCTCACCCCCTCGCTCACCCACCCAAACCCCCACTATCTGTACTCTCTCTTTACAACGTAATCCAAGCTTCCAGTTTTTACTTAGATTTCTAAGTCCAGCCAACCACCTCGCTCTGAGGCGACAGGGACCTTCTCCTGTGGCAAACTGATTTCACCCTTACAATCTTCATTTTTATGATGTAATGCAAAGCTGTGGGTCTGTGCCCACTGTCTTCTAGGTTACTTACTTCCTTTATCCATAGATTCCCAAGCATGTTTGATTTGTGGTAGTGATCCTATTCCCTTCCTCTCTCCCCTCCACCCACTTCCAACGACAATCTCTCTTCATGTTTCTTTATCCACGCCTCAATCTCTGAAACGTTTCTACTTCTCTTCACGGACTGCACTGTTCTCCAACTTCCTCCTTGGTTTATTTTGCTTTCTTCTCCATGTTTTGCCACCTCATGTTTTGACCTGACCTCACCCACTCGCTCTCTGTCTCTCCCTTCTCTGGACACGAGTGTCGCATCGCCTTTCATGGGACGATGTATCAATTGGCTTCTTGTTGCACTCCCTGCCCTTCTGTAGTCCTCCCTCTTCCATCTCAGCTCCTTTGCCCTCCTCAGACAGAAAGCACCCTTGTTCCTACTGACGGCGTGAGAACGCCTGCGTGAAATGACCCCTTTTGTGCAGGGAGATGCGATGGGAAAGAGGAGAAACCGAGTTGGACAAGGGGCCACCTCTATCCTTTGCGACGGCGACAAAGACGAGACAGGCGATGGCTTGGGAGTTACGCTTGCGAAGCTCGAGGACCTGAAGAGTGCGATAAACCCGGTTAGGTGTATTTATCCGCCTCCCCAAATCACCCTCAGCGTCCATGAGATAAGGAGACAGATAAACGAACTTCCTACCGGAAAAGTAGCCGAAGAAAAGCGGGTCCCAGCAATGGAAAATGGAGGAGGTGATGGAAAGAGCGAGAGAAGTAACGCAGACTTTCAGCTGAGATGGAAATGTACTCCCTCCCTTTCTGTACTAGTCCCAGAAACATTTGTCACAGGGAGTCGTTTTCGAGACAAGCAACAGTGGGCATACATTGTTACAAAGGACGCACCGAAGGATTACACAAAGCCAAACTATTATGCTTATCTCCGATGCCTCTATGTCAAGAAGCATTTTTCCAATCCCATCATTCATGTGGCAGTACTCTTCACATCTGTTACTCACGTATCTAAATACGTCTCTTTTAAGTACTTCAGATTGGTTCTTGAGCCTTCTGTGGTTATCAGTCGCTGTCCGATTTTGACACCTGAGGGCAGAAGTTGAAATAAAAATGACAAAATTGAAAAGAAGAAACAGATGTTTCAATCTTTGAAAGATTGAACTCGAAAGAAATCGAACATTTACATTGAACATTTTTTTTCTGCGCAATCATATGCGGGCACAAATAAGTTCATTAAACGATGCAACCAGCAGAGCGTTTGGAAGCGGAGACTAAAGGCAACTGAAGGATGACAAACACCTCAATCAGCGCGGCAGGACAGCAAAAGAACCAACAATGCTCAAACACATTAATTTTGAATGTGTTGTTTTGATGTCTCGGCAGTCAAAAGTAAGACCCCCATTAGAGTACAATGCTCCAAGAACATTGATACAAACGGCTCATTCAGCGCCTGTGAAGTGACACGTTCGCTGGAGTCTGCCACAGCCCGAGCAGTGCGTACGCTGATGGAGAATTGTTTCATCCCAATTGCTCTCCACTCCACAAGCTGTGTGTTTGCCCATCAAAGGAAGGAAATGCCTGGCACTGATGAATAGTTCACCCGGGTGAGGTTCAACCTCTGCATCATGTCCACAAATGTGATTCATCTCTCACGTTTTTTTGGAAAATGTGGCCATGGCGACATCAACTTCATGCCAGATACATAATTCATTGATTATTCCATATTTCTTTTTAAAAAAAGCTCCGTCTCCTGTCCCCAACACGAAGTGCCCAGTGCGCTTTGCATTCCATGGATTTAAACGAAGGATTTTCCTTCTTCATTATGTAAACTCTCCGTGGGAGATCTATATCCTTAACTCCTGTGTCGTCTGCGCCAGGATGTTGTGCCTCTCGTAGAATTTAAACCAATAAATCTCCTTCTCCTTTATGAAAACTCCGAAAGATCTACATTATATTTAACTCAAGCGTCCTCTTCCAATTTATACTATTTCTTTTTATCGTCATTGCGTTGCTTTAATTCTGCTGGAGCTTTGCAAAAGAAATGTTTTGATGGTTGTGCCACGGTGCTCACCAAGTGAATTCTTCTACGTTCCACAGTTCTCATGAAGGGGGCATTATACTTCCAAAGCGACAGCATACATGGGATCTCTCAGCAGACTGAGTCGGCTGTGACTTCAGATTATCAGACCAGAGGCCCGCTGTGAAGAACTGAGCTCGGGGTGTCTGTTGGAAGGGGGAAAACCCTGACATGTAAAGCGGGGATTGTCTAGGAGAGCCATCTGTGACATTTTCCCTCTCAGACGGTGTTCGCTTTTTGGAGACATCAACTTGTTTATATCTTGGAAGGGCGTCTAGACAGATCTTTTTGTTGTGCAGATTTGATTCTGGCTTCCATGCAAAACACTCTTGCTCCACTCCCCTCACACAAATAATGCTGTGACTACCCCACCCCCCACCCCACCCCCACATTTAGCTCCAGTTTTCGCATTTGTCAATATGTTCATAGTTTTTGGACAGGACAACCACTTGTTTAATAACAAGTTGGATGTATTCTTCATTGAATTACCACGATGTTCTCGGATTGTCGGATACTGTGTCAGACAAAGATAAAACCATAGAGTTTTGCTTTTCTCTGATCTTGTCTTGAAAAACGAGGCCATTTCTCCTCAAACGGGTATCTGGCAGGAAAATTTGAGCGAATGCTCTTACTGACACCTCTGTATTTTAACTTTTCCCCCTCATAAATGTATTTTTCTTATTAATGTTTTTGTTTTGGAGCACGAAATCATTTCGTCCTTCAAAGTAAGCACTTGGATATATCAGGGGGGAAAATAACGACGTTCTTTGATGACATGACGCAGTAGTAACACTGACCACTCCAGCAGTCTTCCCTCGTAGGGCATTTGGAGGGTCGTTAATGCAATCACATCTGATGACGTGTCAAAAGAGAAAGAATGCTTGTCACTAGCTTGTTAGAACTCGTTTTGAATATGACGTTGAATGTCCAACCTTTTATCTAAACACCAGCTGCCACAACTACCTAGACTTGTAGTTCGAAGGTTCGGGCTCGTGGGAAAGACCAGGGTGGGGGTAGGGGGTTGATGGAGCAGGAACTGATTAAGTGTTGGTGATAGGGAATACAGAAAGGAGAAAATGTCGAATAAAGCATTCCATAGTCAAGATAATGTAACCTCATTGTCGGTTATTGGAGTAAATGTCCTCCACATTCTCGTCTTCTCCTACCCTCTCCCTTCACATAGCCAGATCCTACCACCTGGTACTATTCTACAGTACCTTCCGAAGTCCTTACATCCCAGGGAGTCAGATGTTAAGGGGTGACTAGTTGACTCTTGCCATGGCTTAAGCTGAAACTGGGAGACTGGGATGGGGGGGGGGGGGGGGGGGGGGGGGCTGGATTTGCCCCTCCTCCCGCCTGGACTCCGTCCCATTCTCTTTTGACAGGGAGTTCCTTGGCGCCCTGTTGTAATGGGAGACTTCTTGTCTCCAAGTCCGCTCCCTGGGTTAAGACAGAGACACTATATCTCTGGTTAAGACAAAGGACACCAACTGATCGCCGGGCACGAAATCTGTCGATGTGAATTTGCCACCTGTATAAATAATGCTTCCAAGGCCGATGAAAATGAAATGAACACACAAGAATGTCTGAACTGATATTGACAAAGGTCGATAGATCATCAACTAGCGGCATGAAAAGAAGAAAACTAAAATCATGGATCGTCTGCATTGTTGAGGAGTTTGAAATATCCTCAAGGTTTTGCAGACAAGCTGAGAAATGCGAAATCGCAAGTGTGAAATCAATGGATCAGTTAGTGCTGGGAGGAGAAAAGCAACAGGGGTCATACAAGGGTTGAGGGCCTGATGTAATGACAATGAAGCAGGAAAGTGATTTCCGATGCAAGCATCAGACTGGCTACCGAGAAAACATCGACAAACTGAATGTTTACAAACGTCATGAGCTTGACACACTAGTTATAGAACTTTAATTCTCTGAAGGACGGGGGGGATCGTGTTTCTCTCGTGTTAAAGGTCGATCTCGTTGCCACCATCGTCTGGGAGGATGAGTGCATTTACGTCAAATATCCTCCGTTAACCGCCACAAAATGACAATGCTGGGGCTAGGCGTCGCCGGCTGTTTCAAGGAGGTGCGGTAGTAAACCTTCCGTCTCAAACAAATGGCTTTCCGTTCCGCTGCCGAGGCAGCCTGAAGACGCCATTTTGTCGCCAAAACTTCAGATCCCATCAAGAAGACAAATGGGCTTGCAGGCGGTTGTTAATTTGTAGTGGTGGAGATGATCAAACATCGGACATAAAATAAATGGCAGACTTGTTGGGTTTGGAAGCATTTGACCAGACTGTGTTTCGTTCGGTGTAAACATTATCCAGAATTTATAGCCGTTCAAGGAATTATCTGTCCTGGGTATCGCTGGCCATCAGACCATTCCGTGGACATTGTTTGTCCTTAACAACCCCTCCTCTGCGCAGATGCAGACCTCCTCTTCCGACGTCTCGGAGCCCTCCCCCCATTCACTCCCATTTCTCCTTGTGCACTGTTCCCTTACCCATCTCCAGAGTTCCCTGAAACACCAAGCCCCCCCTTTTCTTCTACACTCCCCTATCATCCCAGGTCTCCTCTTGCACTGCTTTTTGCCTCTGACCGTCCAGCATAGTAAAGGAGCAGTAACGACTGCCTGATACGCCTGTATTTACGTTGTCTGTCACCTTAAGCTACCGTCATGTCTGAATGCATGTGTCTATGTTTCATAAGGGGACAACTGCCCGCCTGTTTTCCTCTACGTAATTAAAGTTGTTTGTATACATTTACATGTAGGTGCTATAAGTCTGCATGCTTGTCTGCCCGGATGTATGTGTGTGTGTGTGTGTGTGTGTGTGTGTGTGTGTGTGTGTGTGTGTGTGCGTGCGTGTGTGTGTGTGTGTGTGTGAGTGTGTGTCCGTCCGTCCGCCCGCCCGCCCGACTGTCTGTGTGTCTGTCTGTGTGTCTGTATGTGTGTGTGTGTGTGTGTGTGTGTCTGTCTGTCTGTCCGTCTGTGTGTCTGTGTGTCTGTGTGTCTGTCTGTATGTGTGTGTGTCTGTCTGTCTGTCTGTGTGTGTGTGTGTGTGTGTGTGTGTGTCTGTCTGTCTGTCCGTGTGTGTGTGTCTGTCTGTCTGTGTGTGTGTCTGTCTGTCTGTCTGTCTGTGTGTATGTGTGTGTGTGTCTGTCTGTCTGTGTGTATGTCTGTCTGTCTGCCTGCCTGTCTGTCTGTCTGTCTGTCTGTCTGTCTGTCTGTCTGTCTGTCTGTCTGTCTGTCTGTCTGTCTGTCTGTCTGTCTGTCTGTCTGTCTGTCTGTCTGTGTGGGTCTGTGTGTCTGTGTATCTGTGTGTCTGTCTGTCTGTCTGTCTGTCTGTCTGTCTGTCTGTCTGTCTGTCTGTGTGTCTGTCTGTCTGTCTGTCTATGTGAGTGCGTCTGTCTGTTTTTATCTGTCAGTGTGTCTGTCTGTGTGTCTGTCAGTGTGTCTGTGTGTCTGTCTGTGTATCTGTGTGTCTGTCTGGGTGTCTGAGTGTCTGTCTGTGTGTCTGTGTGTCTGTCTGTGTGTCTGTGTGTGTGTGTCTGTCTGTGTGTCTGTGTGTCTGTCTGTCTGTCTGTCTGTCTGTCTGTCTGTCTGTCTGTCTGTCTGTCTGTCTGTCTGTCTGTCTCTGTATCAGTCCGTCTGAATTTCTGTCTGCCTGCCTGCCTGTCTGGTCGTCCGCAAGTCAATCTGTATGTTCGTCTATCCGTAAACGCGCGCGCGCGTGCGTGTGTTTCAATAATGTTTTGTTTTGGTTTGGTTTATTTTGTTGTTGTTTTTTGGTTGTTGTTGTTTGTTTGTTGTTGGTTTTTTGGGGGTTTTTTGGGGTTTTTTTTGTTTGGGGGGGGGGGGGGGGGGCTCGCTGTCTTCTGAGACCTTCCGTCCACCCCCTTTTTGGCTGCTCTTAGGCGTTACCTCCTCCCTGGAGAGAAGTAAGGTTTGGTGCCGAGTCATAGCTCCACAGTCCACAGGGCTGCCCTGCATCTGAGTCTCCAGTCCAATGGCCAGGCTTCCACACCCCACACAGAGAAAAGTCGATTCCTTGCCACCCCTGCTTTACACGTCCTGCAGAGCCCCGCCCTGGCAGAGAGTGATGGAGAGAGAGAAGGTGACCAAGTCCATTTCTCTCCACGCCTCTCATTACTAGGCCCAAATAAAATGGGCCCAGTTGGGTCAAAGGAGGTTTTATTGATCTCTGGTTGACCCTCGGCCAGGGTGCAAGGCCAGGGAGAGAGAGGAGGGAAAAAGGAGAAATAATGGCGAATATCCCAGAGATAGTTTCAGCACGATCGTAGTCGATGGTCGTAGTACTATGTGAGATGGGAGGCGTTGTGAGTTTGATCTCTGCAGGGAACAATATATATATTCTGGACACTTTATTTCACATTATTGCAAATAAAGTTTTACATTCTGTTTTATTGAAAAAACCGTATTGTAATTAAAATTATCTAAATTTTCACTACGTCTACAGGGTATAATGGAATCTTTTTAGATTTATCATTTTGGAATAATATCCCAAATGATGTACATACATGTATATATATGATAAATACAAGGAGTCGGACTGATCCTGTAATGTTTGTCTTCAGTGATCTCTCATGATCGTTTTTAGTGTGTATTTTAAAAAAGTAGATATGTTTTTAAAAAGCACTTTTCCACTCAATACAGCCCAGAACTACAATGTCACTATTACATAATTATCAGCGTTTAGAAATCCACCCTTGCGGTTTCCAAATCATCTCCACGCCCATAGAAAGAGCAAGGCAAGCAGAGCTGCAGGACCAGACAGCAGAATCGGAGACAGTCCATCACCCAAGAAAACCGCAGGGCTTGGTCTGTTGTGCGATGTTACGCTCTCCTCGCCTCAGGCTACGCAACACGTGATCCCTGGTGTGGCCAATGGAGGACAAAGAGGAGACCAGACGGCTATTGTTTTCCATTAGGCCTGGCACGGTCCTTGCGCATGCGTGAAAAGGTTTCTCCTGGGACACCCCGCCCCTACCCAAAAAGCAATAGGACAGTGCCGGGGTGGAATGAAAAACGAGAATGCTAGAAAAGAACAGGGGAAAGAGGAAAAGGGGGCGAGCCCAAAGTGGCCCAATGAAGCAGAGAGCGAGGGCGAGGGCTTCCTGCATCAGTCCCTTGATTGCAGGGTCTGCAGCTTTAATCAATCAAATGCTTTTGCTCGGGCCTTAACTTCCCCCTACGGAGTCCAATTACCCTACGAGCGTGTCAAATTCGATATTACTCCTAGTACACTTCCCCCTGGAAGAGGGGAGGGAGGAAGACAGAGCGGGAGGGAGAGAGAGAGGGGGGAGGGGAGGGAGAGGCGGAGAGAGAGTGGAGGGGGGGAGAAGGAGAGACAGAGAGAGAGAGGGTGGGGTGGGGTGGAGAAGGAGTGAGAGAGAGAGAGAGAGAGAGAGAGAGAGAGAGAGAGAGAGGGTGGGGGTAGGGGTGGAGAAGGAGAGAGAGAGAGAGAGAGAGAGAGAGAGAGAGAGAGAGAGAGAGAGAGAGAGAGAGAGATGGAGAGAGAGAGAGAGGGAGAGAGGGGGGGGGAGATAGAGAGGGAGAGAGTAAAGAGAGAAAGTGAGAGAGACACAGAGATACACAAAGAAACACAGACACACACACACACACACACACACACACACACACACACACACACACAGAGAGAATGAGAGAAATAGAGAAGGAGAGAGCGAGCGAGAGAGAGAGAGAGAGAGAGAGAGAGAGAGAGAGAGAGAGAGAGAGAGAGAGAGAGAGAGAGAGAGAAAGAATGTTAGGAAAATATTCGTTTGCAAATTTGTAGCACTGGTAGTTTTTCCACGGCAGTATCATTTCTGTAGTGGGGTTCCTCTCTTTATTTCACCAATATCTTAGTTACTTTGACATTTTGCTCGAAAGTCTTGGGGCGCCTCTCCATAAGACTGAGAGTAGCTCCTTGAGGAAACAAAGACAATTTATCGTCACTGTTAAATCAGGGCTCTGCCGCTATTGCACTTTTAAAAACTGCAAAGATCACAGGGGAAACACTTTTGTTTCCATTATCAGGCAACTGAACGAAACAGACCGAAAGAAAAACAAGATATATAGACTTTTGAAAGCTTTTATTGTAATCGAATCTTTGTACTTGTTAATTCAAAAATCTATTGAAACCATATTATGAGCCAACTGTATTCCTTTTGTCCTGGTGTTGGGTGTGCACTATTAACACTACTTATCGCGAATTGAAGATAATGAGCTCCTCCTCCTCCTCCTCCTCCTCCTCCTCCTCCTCCTCCTCCTCCTCCTCCTCCTTCTTTCTTCTTCTTCTTCTTCTTCTTCTTCTTCTTCTTCTTCTTCTTCTTCTTCTTCTTCTTCTTCTTCTTCTTCTTCTTCTTCTTCTTCTTCTTCTTCTTCTTCTTCTTCTTCTTCTTCTTCGTCTTCTTCGTCTTCTTCGTCTTCTTCTTCTTCTTCTTCTTCTTCTTCTTCTTCTTCTTCTTCGTCTTCGTCGTCGTCGTCGTCGTCGTCGTCGTCAGCATAGCGCCCCGGGACAAAGCAGAGCGGCATCTGGAGTCCTATTCATGAACGTGGGCTACCAGCGTAGTCTTAGACTAGTCTTAGACTACTGCCGCTGGTCTCGGACTACTGTCGTAGTCTACAATGCATGAATGTGGACTTTGGTTCAGTCTCGGACTGAATTGCTGACTACGCTGGTCCAAGGATTTGTTGGACTACACACCAAAGTCCGAGACTGCCGTGAAATTAAATGGCGGACATGTCTACGGTTTGCACAGAAACGCTGTATATGGGGATATTAGAAACCCATCCAAAGAAAATGTAAGCCATGAACAGCATTAATTTATCAAAGCTGTATGTTGAATGTATCAAAAGGTCGTGAAAGCTCCTACATTTTAAAAATAGAAATGCAGGTCGACGCTTCTACACACTGAAGCATATGTCTGCCCAAAGCCACCACACACATTCACTTCATTTGTCACCTCCTCCCACTCTGTCCATCTTATTTTGTTTGCTTGGGCTGTGTATATGCTGCTGTTAATGTATCTGTATCTTGCTGACACCGCTTTTATGATAGCTACCGATTCCCGCTCCGTGAAATCGGGGCTTTTCTTCAAGGTTTTGCTACCGATCGTGGCTGACATTTTTGACAGGAAGTTTGAAGCTGTACGCCTTGCTCTTGCGCACTGAGCGGAATCCCCGCGAATTCCACCTCATTCTAAAAATAACCCATAGACTAGGTCAATCAGGCCCAGACTTTCAAGTCAACACCCAGTCTGGGTTCGTGCATTGTAGACTCGCTTAGTCCCAGACTAGTCCCAGACTACGCGATAATCATAGACTCTAAAGTCCAAGACTAGTGCTCTCAAAAGTCCACGTTCATGAATTACACCCCTGGTGTGATATTTGACGTCACCATTGCGCAGATCGCGAAAATCGGCGTCCGTCCCAGTAGGGACAGTACACACCGGATTCTACACCAAGAATTGAATGAGTTGGCGTGAAGTGTTACGTTTCCATCCACAACGTCAGAGCACAAGAAACGTCACCATTCTGTGGAGTCGAGTGTAGTGATGTTCTTGACATGCGTCTGTGAAATGTGTCGGAACAGATGCGCGTGTAAGCCACGCAAGTGAGAGGGGTGTGCAACTACGACGTAAATGTTTCCTCGCGTAAAGGCAAAGTCGACAATTCATGTTTCTGCAGGCTGATTGGCTGTTGACGAGAAGGCGTAGCCCTATGGCGCGCACATGGACCTCTTTGATTGCTGTAGAAACTGAAACAACGACAGTTTCTTGCTGGTCTTATCATCGTGTCTAATGACATCTACACTTGTTTGCAAACTTTGACTGGTGCCCTTCTCGAGGATGGAATCAATTTCTTGTCACTATTACTGTTCCTAAACAAGTGAAGATTTTGGCTTTAAATTGCAACTCTAATGTGTTGTGGGGGGGAAAAGTCGCAAAAAAGCTTACTTATCTCAGGCGGTTTACAGTGCTAGTGTGCGATTCACTCAAGCCCTGTATATACACCCTGCTTTCAAATGTTCTAACGAGCTCAAACGTTTTGGGTAATTCAGGACTTTTGAACCAGAAACACCTGTTTCTACTACCGGCTGCCGTAATTGAGATGTTTAACATGCAACTCGACTTTTCGACAACTCTTTTGCTCACGTTATGAAATTCTGCTGTATCACTACATATTGAGCCTCATACTACTTCCCAGTCCGTCAATACCATGGATCTATATATAAATATTTATATATAGATCCATGGTCAATACTGAAACTGTCCCTTTCCAAGTCAGGAGACAAGAATGCACGCATCATCTCCCTCCTTTCCACACGGAAGATTTTCCCAATCAGAGAAGAGAGGACAGGACAACAACCACTTGAACAGCTGATGAACTCCTCCCGGAAGAATTCAACTGCCAGTCCCGGCTACCACACTCTTTTCAAATGGACAGCGTCCGTGAGAGCCCAGAGAGCAGCTGACACATTTTCAGGAGAGGAGCTGAGGAGACAGAAGGAGAACTCAAGTGAGGCTGTAACTGTGTGTCCAGAGACATCTGCCTGAAACGAGATGATATCACACAGAGGCTCTCTGTCCACTCCATGGGGAGGGCTCCTCTGTCTGACTCCCCCTGCAGTTGGGGAAGTGAGGCTGGTACTTCGACACCACGCTCTTAGATAATGAGGGGTTGCCGCCACTTCTTGGCGGGAAAGACTCCTGCCTCCAGTCCGCTTCAAAGGTAATCAGCTGACAGGGGTGACAAGGGTGACCTCCATCCATTGTCCAATAGGAGAGAGGTCAGACTTGAATTCTTCGTCACTCGGTCAAGGGCGCAATGACCCCAGTGAGAATGAAGCGCTGACGTCAACAGCGGGCGACTGTTACTCGGGTTCCACTGACATGTTGCTACTTTCGTCTCTGACGCAAATGTGCCCAGGGATGCACACTGACCCTTTTCCCCAAGAACAGGCGGGTGGATTTATGGCGCGCTTTCCCTCACAAATCTCCGTAGTTATAGCTGGTTTTAGGTCTGCTAGAGGTTGGGTTTTGTTTTTACTGTTCTCGTACTTTTATCCTTTTGATCTTCCATTCTTCTGCCCATTGTAATCTGGCCTTTCTTCGGCATTAAAGACGGAATATGTTCCTGTAATGCTGAGAGCATGCTCAGCTTTGAATACAAGTGGGAATTTCCTTCCAGTCAAGTCCCATTTTCTTTAGAAGCTTTGTTTATTTGTCCATTCAACTGCTCTTAGATAATTTCTCCCGCCCCTACGTCTTCTCCTGCTTTTGCTCTTCTCTTCCACCCTCCTCTTCCTTCCGCTTTTGCATCTGCTGCTTCTCTTGCTGCCGTTCCTCCTTTTCCTCCTCAGCAAAGCCACAAACAACTTTGATTATTTTTTTCATTCAGTTCCAATGAGAGAAGCAAAAGTTGTGTTATTTATGTGTTTATAAAGATTTCAAAACGGTTATTTCTATGGTATATGTCAGATGAAAATTGATGATGTGTTTATTTGAAGATTGAAATTGTGTCATAACCTTTTTGACTTTCCAAGTGGAAGGATGACAATTTCCTGTCATTTCTGCATGCATTCATCGGAGTAATCAGAGTCTTACTTTTACTATTTTCAGTTGTTTCTCTTTCCATTCAGCCATTCGCTTTGTTGTTTCTGTATCATTTTCTTATACAACAAACAAACAAACAAGCAAACACACACACGCACACACGTACACACGCACGTACACACACACACACACACACACACACACACACACATATGGTTTCCTTTTTTGAATGTGTCCCTGTCATCGCTTCATTCACTTCAAAACCTCCTTTCCTAGGTCAGAATGATTCAGTGCCGTCCCCCCAAAAGTGTATCCATTCATTCATGCACTTAAGTGCCTTTATTTTCTATCCCTGTCTCATTCATCCTTTCTCTTATCATTCGTCAACCATACCCCCCTACCCTGACTCGCTCCTTTCTTTCAGCAATGTCAGTCACTATCGCTCAAAGTTATTCTTGCTCACGACCGCAGCTGATAGAGGTGACTTGCAGACTCATGAATGAAAACCGAGTCGTAATAGTGACTCGACACTCCCACCCGGGGTAGACATGGTGTGACCGATCCGGGTGCGGACTATACGACGCGGGGTAGCTGGGAGTCGCTCACTGGAGGTTTAGATATCTCGAGGTTGGGCAGCCTGCCAAGCCGCCATGAATGAGTCTGGAGGGAACCGTGTGTGACTTTTCGCACACAGCCCGCCATTCAGCTGGAAAGAAGTCCCACCTGCAAGAACCGCACTATAAAACACTCCCTGTAGCTTTTCTATTCCTCCAGTAGTAAAGTCGGTGGTGAAGACCTTGCTCGGTGATTGAGGCCGGACCACTGTCGAGACGACATAGAGGCTGCACGCTTTTTTGACTGCTCCATCATCCGTGAAATGACGGCAGAGACCACGAGGATTGGCGCTAAAGGGTTTGAAGAGCCCCCGGGGCCATTCATGTCCTGGTGCAACATCAATTGTGTCCCCTTCCTCTGTCTCACAGCGATAAATAGAGAAAAGGGGAAAACGAATAGAAAAAAGAGGCTGAATAAGTAAAGGAAGAGAGCTTTCGCAAGGAGGACCGGAGAGACGACGCCTTTTGAAAGACGACTCCACGGACGGCACAAGCGCAAACACATCACAGCAGGCTACAGGACTGCCAGTAGGGTTATCGCCAAGCCCTTTTCAAGCACAAACAAAGATATAAAAAAGGACAAAACACTCACGTATATGTATACGTTATTAAAACGCGTCGCACAAAACCTGATTCAAGAGAGATATTCTTGGTGACTAGCAAAACACGCGATAATGTCTTTGAGTTTCCTACATTTCAAATAATTTTCTTGTCTTAATAGAATTCCGTTTACTTTTGACCAATTCTTTTTAATAATTACTTCTGTGATGGAGTGAAATTTCTGCACGTCAAATTGTGTGCGGGTTATTTATAAAAAAAACAGTGTGTGCGGGTTTTAGTGCTTCTCTATCTCTGCACTGAACCGGTAGCATGGTAGGTGTTAATTCAGTGTATGGTTCATTCAGTCATTCGTATTCTGCATCCGCCCGTGCTTTCGTTCACTCGTTCGTTTGTCAGTTCATGGAGTCATTAATCTGCCAACCACTAATTCCTTTGTTCGTACGTTCGTCGTTCATTGACTTATAATCAATTCATTTGCTAATTGCTCAGTTCGTTTTTTGCCCATTCGTTCGTTTCGTCGTTTCACTCGTTTGTGAATGCGTTCATTCGTTCACGCATTGAATCGGTCAATCGTCCATTCAGTTTATTTGTTCACTGAGTCACACGACGTCTGCAATCTCTTTTGCCTGATCGTTGCCTGCTTTGGCATGATAATCCCCTCTCCAGCAGACATCTTTCATTCATGCACGGCTGGTAAGCTGAGTCTGTGGAAACAATGCATGTTCACCTTAGCCAGACGGGTCTCTTGTTAAAGATGCAAAAGGTCACAGCACCACTCACACGCTGTAGCTTTCAGGCCCATCGCCCATCGAATATCCCAAGGGTCGACGCACTATCTGGGCAGCAAAGGACCAAAGGTGTTTTCAGGAGGTAAAGCAGAATAGTGTTCAGTGAGGAAGTAAACAGGTTGAGTCGATATCTTTCTTCGTTTCGAGGTGTGTTTCAAATGAAGGTATTTTTTGGTTCACTTTCCCGATAACTTTTGCTGTAGTGAAGATCCCAATTGTTTACACTTCCCTTAAACGATTAGTGTCGGGGTTCTGTGGCCCAGTGGTTAGCGCGCCCAACCTGCAAACTCCTGTGGCTCGTGGGTGCGGCGTTCGAAGCTGTGCGTACCCCAGAGTTGCATTCTTCAGCAAAAAATGCTTTACTCACGTTGCTTCTTCCCATCCAGGAATAAAATGGGTGCCTGTGAGAGCTTGGCAGGAAAATCGTGGAAAGTAACTTTGGCGTGTTCATTTGCAGCATGGTTGAATGCTCCGCAAGGAGTTCAGATTGCGATGGAGTGATAAGAGTAGTCCAATTTGAGCAGACCCTTATCGGGTGAAAAGGTGCAATAAAAAAAGATTTATTTCACCTTTACATCGTGAGGGTCGCCAAACAATTCAACATCATCATTCATCATCACGAGTAATAGTTAAAGGAGAGCTGCTAAGTTAGAGATGGTTTTAATGAAATACTCAAGAATAGGTTTCACAAATACAACAGCATAAATGAAAATGCCGACCACTGCAAAGTAAATGGCATATCAAACATTTTCCGATCAACAGACGCCAAGACGCTTGCGTGCTACGTCACACTTTGAACGTACTACGTCATACTAGTGACGCACTACTCGATAAAACCCAAGTCACGAGACTTTCTCCTCTCGTTCAGTGCTGCACGCGAGCTCACAAATCAGCATTAAACAGTTTCACTTTTCTCAAAAGAATGTATATCAAACAATACGCGCAGTCCGATCAAAGTTTCAGTGCTGTTTTGCTTCGGGGGGAAAACGAACCTTAGCACTTTTCCTTTAAAAACTCCACCGCTTTCTTACGACAATATCACTTCTCAAACCCGTCGTCCGCCAGGACACCCGCCTCAAGACAGATGACGGTGTTTGCACGACACATGTGTCAAAGTTCCCTACGACCTACCTTCACCCTCATGTGTCTTTCGTGGGTACGGTCGACACATCACAAACGATCACCTTTTATGTCCTGACTGCGATAGTCCAGTTTTAAAAAGCATCACTGACGTCACCAGTCAACCCTTCTCAACATTTCCGAGGATCTTTTGCTACTGTCATATCCTAGACCGTAGAGTATCCTAAAACATAGAGCGTGACCTGCTTGCATATTATTAACATGACGAAATATGGGTGTTCATCGTTTTCTTTCACCTTATTACCCGAGCAAATGGTACTTTTCTCTATAAATGTTTGTGTAATCACACGCAGCAAAGACAAAAATCTTTCGGTCCGAGATTTCATAAAACGCTCACCGTTACAACCGGTTAATCACATTTAAGATAACAAGAGTAGGGGGGGAGGGGGGGGCAGGGGGGGGGGGGGAGTCATCTCTGCGGGGCATTGTCCAATCACAGGATTTGGCGGGTGAACACGTCATGTTAATAATATGCAAGTAGGCCACGCTCTACGTTTTAGGATACTCTACAATTTAGGATATGACCAAAGACGATCTTTGATATGACGCTCTGCTTGTCTAAGTCCCACATAAACAGGAAGTGTCCCAACTCAAGGGGAGCAGAGAGAGTCGACACCGGTGTCGTCATCCGGGGGTGGGTTGTGGGGGGCCGCTCTAGCGCGGTGTTTATGACGACTCGCTCTCCCCAGCACGTGATTTCCATCACGTGACTGTCGACATTGATGGAAGTTTTTCGGTGATTATGACTTCTTTTCTCTCTCTCTCTCTCTCTCTCTCTCTCTCTCTCTCTGTCTCTGTCTCTCGCTGTCTCTCTGTCTCTCTCTCTCTCTCTCTCTCTCTCTCTCTCTCTCTCTCTCTCTCTCTCTCTCTCTCTCTAAAGAGAGAAAGGAAATTGGAGTCATTATGTTCTGTTCCAAGCATATTGTGTAGCTGTAGAAAGATGCACTGTCAACTCGTAACTCCTGCTGAGACAAATAGAGCAGCAAATGAAGTTTTTCATTCAGCCTAATGGTGTTGCAAGGCCAATGTGGACCTACGTCATTTTCTCATCACCAGCCATTCTTGGTCACAGGATCCAGATTAGCGTTCCTGAAAAATCACTCTCCTTATCTTCGGCATGTGAGAGGTTGTGTCTGCGGATTTCTATAGTCAGTGTTTGGGGGGGAAAAGAGTAAATTATCAATGCGAACATGTCGTTACTGTTCTTTCTGTTTGTGTTCAAAATGCTCCGCACTTTCGTGATTAACACAAACACAAAGAACCCCAAGGACTGATCAGCCAAGTGAACTGCATGGACGAAAAGCGTGCTACAAGGAAAAGTGTGCTACAAGGAAAAGTGTGCTACAGGCCGACCTTGAGCGACTGGGAGTAAGGACATTAAGAGCAGAGCGGCAGGAAATGCATACGTTACTTTTCCGACACGAGCATGACATGATAATTAACGCCCTCAACGAATAATTAACTGCCGCTCAGAAAAAAAGGCTAACACGTGTCATTGTCGCATCACATCACTCCCCGTCTTCCATCCCCTCGATCCTGCAGCCACCAACACCCTCCCCCTCCTCTCCCCCCCCCCCCCCCCCCCTCCCCTTTTCCTCCTCGTCCTGTTTTTCCCTGGTCCAACCCTTGAAGAAAGGTATGGCTAGCACTTATGCCGCGCAACTGTTTTAAATACTAGAGCTGACTCCTACACTTCAAGGCAACAGGTATCACAGCTGTAGGTATCCCCTTCCTTCTTCTCCCCTTCCTCTTCCCTACCCCCTTTCCCACAGAGCATTGTAGCATCAGTCCTGCTAATGCCGGTCCTCCTTTCTCCTCCTCCTACTGCTCCTCCTCCTCCTACTGCTCCTCCTCCTCCTCCTGCTTCTTCTCCTCCTACTGCTCCTCCTGGTTCTCCTTTTCCTCCTCTTTGCTTCTCTTGCTTCTCTTTCTGTTCATTTTGTTCCTCCTGCTCCTGCTCGTCGTCGTCTTCTTCTTCTTCTTCTTCCGCATCGACGTCGTTGCTGACTTGGGGTAAGTTCACTAAATAATTGTGAATGGAAGCCACTCCACTAAATCAGCTGTGTCAATCAAAAGATTTGATTAAACGGCGCTATGATCAAGGCAGTAAAGCGTTAAGCATTTTCAAACCCTGTGTGGGTATTTAGTCGCTATATAAAACCAGTCTTTTACCGTTAAGTTATTTTTCTCTGTCCAGTCTTGACCGCCATCCGACACTACTCTGAATCTGCTCCTTTTCGCGTCCTCGCACTTTTCTTCTTTGCCCTCTAGCCAAGCAGTTTCTCTGGGAATGGAATGCGGAGGGGCGGGAGGCGGGGGTGAGTAATGTGGTAGGATAGAAGGGGAATGGGGAGTGAGATGGGAGGGGGAGAGGAGAAGTGACTAAAGACGTTTGGGGCGTGGTGGAGAGTGGATGGAGTAGCCGGGGGACAGCCTTGGCGGTGGGGCAGGGACTGGGGGAGGAGGGAAAGGAGGGATAAAGCGCTAACGCTGGGAGATGACTGCCGCGACGGCTGAGTGAAAGAGGGGGACATAAACCTGTCGCCAGTGATGTGCTGGAACGTCGCCCTCGGGAATGCTTACCTCTCGCCCTACACCTTCCCCACGTGTGTGGAGGGAGGACACTCCTGTCCCTAAACAGCTGGCGCGACGTGTGTGGAGGGTGGACACTCCTGTCCCTAAACAGCTGGCGTGACGTCCGCCTCCTGAGATAATGCGCTGCAACAAACTGTTCACAAGTCTGTTTTAAAAAGTATGACATGTGCGTACACCTACTGACCGTTATTGATACGAAATGTGATTGTTGTTTTATTCCCAACGTAAATGTTATTATCACATTATCACCATCTACGACGACGACGACAATGACGATGCTGCTGCTGCTGCTGCTGCTGCTGATGATGACAATGATGACGATGATGGTGACGACGACAATGACGACGATGACGACGACGACGATGTTAATGATGATGGTGGTGGTGGTGGTGGTGGTGGTGGTGGTGATGATGATGATGATGATGACGACGACGATGATGACGATGGTGATGACAATGACGACGACGACGACGACGACGATGATGATGATGATGATGATGATGATAACTATCTCTTGATTTCAAGTGCGGCGGGGTTCCGCGTTATCTCTGAAGAGCTCTCAGCCTGCGGGACGAATCTGTAAACAACAGAGCTGTTGACATGTAGGGCTTTGGCAATCCGTTGCGTTGCCGTCAAGGGAAGAAATCAGTTCGGTGAGATGGAAAGAGTGCAAAGAAAATCCTTCAGAGGAAAACTTACTGAACAAAGGGTCGTGGAGGGATGCTATTTCACGGTCTCTCCGATGAGTTGCATGCAAACGTACACGTCATGCTTTGGGTTCTCATTCAACGCTGAAATAAACAATCACGTGCAAATGTGTTCACATATCCTGGCAAGAACAAGAACCGAACAGAGAGTCTCCACACACTTGGTCAATGCATAACAGAATAAGCCTCGTTCACGAAGGCGAGGGATTTC